>QANZ01013966.1:78386-95383 GCA_003254925.1 Chamaecrista fasciculata
TCCAGACTGATGAATTTTGATGAAGTGATCTATTTCATTGGTGATGATTGTGAATATGGTCACCCCTGCTTGGAGTCATTTTTGGTTCGAACTTAAAGGAAGAAGTTACTAAAGATTGAAACGATTTAACTTCTTATGTGTGCCAAATTTTTTGACGAAAGACACAATGATTTCCCGAGGGGTCTTTGTTACCCAAGTGGTTATGTTATCATAACTAAATGGAACCCAATGTCAATTTTGTCCCCTTTGAGTCCTCCTTTTCGGCTATAGATAGTTGCAGAAATAGAAAGATCACAAGGGAAATTTAAGAAAATAGATTTGTAAACAACTTGCTCTTTTTAAGTAGAAAAGATTTCTGTTATACATTTTCTATGATATGTGTATCACATTTTTTTTATGCTTTTGTATGTGTATATTGTTGACAGGGAATCACAAGGATATATGTTTCTTTCGAGCGAATATGTACAACCACAATGAATATATGACTGTGTAAATGCACGGATCATTTGCCAACTTAAGATTATGTGGTAGGAAGGTAATTTTATTTCTCAACTTTTAATCTGTTGATATTAACTGGTTTGGTATTGACTGTGATAGAACCCTTTATCACCCTATATTTAATTTAATAGACCATTTAAATGATTAAAGCAGCTCTAATTGCAAATAAAATAGTTTCTGCATAATAAACAAAGTTTCTCCTTGTCTGTTCTTTGGTATTTTGGCTCGAAGTATCTGTCTCCTTTTCTAGCATACACTAGAGATTAATTGACAAGTAAAACTTGATAATCTATTATTCCATAGCTCCTTGTACAAGGTAATTTTTATCAGTTGAACTGTTAACATAAGCATGTATTACCTTGATTTTGCCCATCAATTTTTCTGAATATATATGCTGCAAGTGTGAAGCAGACTTACATGTTAAGAAAAACTTTTGTATCTGTCAAAGGAAATTCTTCTAGGTATTGATTTGAGCATTTGTAATGGTTATTTATCTCCATTGTATTTGTTATGGATTGATTATGTTGTCTGTATAGGCTGAAGTTGAGGGTAAGACAATAACATGTTATGGTTTGACTATGTTTATCTTCGTTGTATTTGTATTTGTTATGGTTTGATTGTGACATTTAATTGCAATAACACATAAACTATACTTTGTCCCCTAGGCCTTTTTCCTTTTGATCTTTTTGACCACGTGAAAAAGCCTCTTAGGTCAAGGAATTTTGATTAGGTTATTTGTGTTGATTCTTTTAAGTAGAGCTTCCAAAACAAATTCCTTTGCTTTGGGAGGTGATTCTCTCTAGGCTAAGCGATTTTGTTTGGATTGTGAGATTTAAGTGAATTAACACAAAAAGTAACGTTTAGTCCCCATATTCCTTTTACCTCGGATTTATTTGTGTTTATTCTTTTAAGTAAAGCTTCCAAAACAACTCCCTTTGCTTTAGGAGGTGATTCTCTCTAGGTTAAGGGATTTTGTTTGGATTGTGACATTTAATTGAATTAACACATAAATTATCCTTTAGTCCCTTGGGGTTGGGGCTTTTTCCCTTTTATCTTTTTGACCACATGAAAAAGCCTCTTAGGACTAGGAATTTTGAATAGGTTATTTGTGTTGATTCTTTTAAGTAGAGCTTCCAAAACGAATCCCTTTGCTTTAGGAGGTGATTCTCTCTTGGCTAAGGGATTTTGTTAGGATTGTGACATTTAATTGAACTAACACAAAAAATACCTTTTAGGAGGTGATTTATTTGAACTAACACAAAAAATACCTTTTAATTGAACTAATCCCTTTGCTCTTTTTACCTCTGATTTATGTGTGTTTATTCTTTTAAGTAAAGTTTCTAAAACAAATCCTTTTGCAATGGATTTTGTTTGGATTGTGACATTTAATTGAATTGACACATAAAAAATCCTTTCGTCCCCTAGGTCTTTTTCGCATTGATCTTTTTAACCACATTAGAAAGCGTCTTAGTTCTAGTAATTTTTCAAATGGTTATGATGTGTGTTGATTCTTTTACAAGAATGGGGGACTGATCTTGTACTGCTGCAGTGAGTATTTTCTAATGCTTGACTATAGATTCATCGTCTTAATGTACTTTCTACTGTTTTCTCAATTCTATTTTAATGTGTTTTTACTTTGTTTGAGGTTCTTCTAAAGAGGGTTTCTGACAGATCTGAAGTTTGCAATGCTGAAATTAAGGGAAATCAAGTACAATATCAATTATTTGTTTGAGGTTCTTATAAAGAGGGTTTCATGGGTTTATATAAGATCGTTTCCTTCCTTGTAATGCCAACTACTTTTGCAAGATGATTAGTAATTGATATTGTTTATTTTTGGTAGAAAACTCTTGCTGTAAATGAAAGGGAACTTTGTAAATACTTTGAACTTGGAAATCATGTATCTGGCACACAAGAAGGGGTTACTGGTATGTTTGTTAAGGTGGAACAGCATGTCCTGATTGATCATATTATCTGATTCAACGAAAGAACATGTGATGACATTGTTGAGAGTTCTGAAGTAACCACAGGAGTTACAAGAATGGGGGACTGATCTTGTACTGCTGCAGTGTGTATTTTCTAATGCTTGACTATAGATTCATCCTCTGAATGTACTTTCTTCTGTTTTCTCAATTCTATTTTAATTTGGTGCAGTAATTCTAGCTTTGGTGTAATAATACATGTAGAAAGTGAAACATTTCAGGTTAGAAACTTAGATAACAAGTCAAAAGTATTTTAACATTTACCTTTTGCACATCTTAAATTTTAATGTGCTTTTATTTTGTTTGAGGTTCTTATAAAGGGGGTTTCTGACAGATCTGAAGTTTGCAATGGTGAAATTAAGGGAAATCAAGTACAAGATTGAGAAAAAAAACGTGCAGGATTGGTTTAAGAACAAAGGACATTGTGTGGATAGTTGAGGGTTGCTTCAAAGTGAGATTCTGATTTTTTTTTTATTTTGTAGATTTTGGTTTTTTAAAATTTCATATTGTTGATACTATTATTTTATTTATTTTAGGGCAAACAAGGGCCGGTTGAACACATATACAGAGGAGTCTTGTTCATCTTTGATCGACATCATCTTTGACCACTCAGGTTTTGTATGTTCTAAAGCCCAATAATGTGTGATTGTGGGAGGAACACGGTCCAATGGTGATAAAAATGAAACTAATTTTCATTCCTATTTAAATTCTTATCATATTAGGTAGTTTTATTTCTTCATTGTAATAGTGTGTTGCTTACATTGGTCACAAACTCTAGGGTGATGCCTATTCAGATTTCCCAATCTCGGAACTCCAACTGAAATTTCAGTCTCCTACGAGGTTTTCTCGAGGAGGCTGCCTAATGATTTAATGTTCAATTCTTTTGTTTTCATAAAGTGGGATGTTGCATTTGTCTATAATTTTGATTCAAATAAAGTTGCTTGAACAAGTCTCTTTAAATTTGTTTAGCTGGAGGAAGGCATAGGGTGGAAGAGAAGGGCATGATTGATTGGCTGGAGCAACAGTTAAAATATGCCAAGCTCCATATAAAGGTTACCGTGGGCGTGTTATATAACTTAAGGGCACATCTATTCGGGTTGAACTGGAGTCCCAGATGATGGTTGTGACAGTTTAGCTTTCTAAATAAATCCCTGCATTAGTTATACTGTAGTATATGCATGCATGGACTCTCACTCGTTGACTATTTGCAGTTGATCGCTACCATATGTCTGATAATTTGGCCATAACCCCATATTGGTATGTTAGAGCCTTCTGTAATGCATTTCTAATTTCTTCTGATCATTAGAAGATTTGTGAGTTGATATTCTTAATCTGAATGGACTCTCACTCGTTGACTATTTGCAGTTGATCGCTACCATATGTCTGATAATTTGGCCATAACCCCATATTGGTATGTTAGAGCCTTCTGTAATGCATTTCTATTTTCTTCTGATCATTAGAAGATTTGTGAGTTGATATTCTTAATCTGAATGTTGTACCAGTGACTCATCTTGATATGGAATGGGGAGCGAGACCCCTATGCATCCTTCCGATCACTGTTACATCCATATATGACTCCTGTTAGAGATCCTAGAGGTTTGTTTGAGTTATTGTTGTTGGCTGGAAAATGTGTTTGTTGTATTATTACTAAATTTTACTTTTGCCATGTTTGTTTAACATATTACTTTTTGCAGCAACACCTATTCATGATGGAGTGAGAACACGTATGTGTGACAGAGCATGGAATCCATACACTCCCATGTGTCCTCCAAGGTCTGTCATTGGCTGTTCAAGGAGCAAACAGTTTGTAAGGCACTGCTGGTAAAGTTTTTGTTACCATTTACCATGTTAATAGTAGTAATGTATGTAATCCAAGTTGTAAAGCTGTGTCATGCCCAAAATAATTTTAAAATTTGTATAGAAATTAAATTAGGTTATTTTGTTACATAAAAATTAAATAGTTTTTGTTACTTCTTCAGTCTAATATTTTTAAATGTTTTGAAACTTGTATTAAACCCATGCCCATATACCTCTCTACCAGGAACCTTTGGTTGAAATACTTAGTATAATAAAAGTACATTGAGTGAAAAATAAACCAAACATGTTGTGGGACCGAACACCCAAAATCAGGCCAGATAGAATTATCCGGGAAGAAAGGTTTCCTTTTTGTTTGTTAATTATTTCTTGCTATTACTGTAATTCCCAACTAATTGAATATTTCTATGTACAGGTAGCTAGTTTGTCAACTTTATTTGCAAACAGAAGAAAGGTGATGTTATTATTGTCATCAACGGGGATCTGGAGAATTTGAAAGGATGGGTAGAGAAAGTTGTTGAGATAATTTTTGTATAAGGCCAGAGATCAAGGGACTTCCACCAGTAAGCATGGGTTTATATAAGATTGTTTTCTTCCTTATATTGCCTACTACTTTTGCATGATGACTTAGTAGTTGATATTGTTTGTTTTTGGTAGAAAACTCTTGCTGTAAATGAAAGGGAAATTTGTAAATACTTTGAACCTGGAAATCATGTTAAGGTTGTATCTGGAACACAAGAAGGGGTTACTGGTTTGGTTGTGAAGGTGGAACTGCATGTCCTGGTCATTATCTGATACAACAAAAGAACATGTGATGAAGTTGTGGAGAGTTCTGAAGTAACCACAGGAGTTACAAGAATGGGGGACTGATCTTGTACTGCTGCAGTGAGTATTTTCTACTCTAGATTCATCCTCTGAATGTACTTTCTACTGTTTTCTCAATTCTATTTTAATTTGGTGCAGTAATTCTAGCTTTTGGTGTAACAATACATGTAGAAAGTGAGACATTTCAGGTTAGAAACTTAGATAGCAAGTCAAAAGTATTTTAACATTTACCTTTTTCACATCTTAAATTTTAATGTGCTTTTATTTTGTTTGAGGTTCTTATAAAGAGGGTTTCTGGAAGATCTGTAGTTTGCAATGGTGAAATTAAGGGAAATCAAGTACAAGATTGAGAAAAAAAAGGTGCATGATTGGTTTAAGAATACTGTGTCAACAAAGGACGTTGTGTGGATAGTTGAGGGTTGCTTCAAAGTGAGATTCTGATTTTTTTTCTTTTCTTTTGTATATTTTGGTACTAATTTTATTCCTATTTAAATTCTTATCATATTAGGTAGAGTTTTATTTCTTCATTGTAATAGTGTGTTGCTTTGGTCACAAACTCTAGGGTGATGCCTACTCAGATTTCCCAATCTCGGAACTCCACCTGAAATTTATATTCTACATTGATAAGTTTATATTTTACATTAACAGATAAGTTTATATTCTACATTAAGTTTTTGTGTCATGATTTCTATCTTATAGGATGCGGCCTTTCCCCTACAAATAATATCTGCCCCCAATGTAGAAATGTCATATGTTGGTGCATCATCATGTTTTCCTTGATATTTTTTCTTTCTCCACTTAATTTGTGCCCTTCTCACTCATTTACACGTTCCTTTAACTCAGCCAAAATTTGTGCTCTTTTTCTTACTATTTCTCTTGGCTTATTTTTGCTTTGCATTGCTCTTTCTCTTATAATTTCTCTCTCTAGACTTTCTTTCGCTTATTTTTCGCATCTTTTTAAAATTCTAGAGCGACAAAAAGTGTATTTAAGCCTTTTCCAAAGTTGGGATATTTCTTGAGCTCATCTTCAACATTATTCATGACAAATTTCTCGTCGTCTCCAGGTTTTGCTTCTTTTAAAACTTTCGTCTTCGTCTGCATTTTGTGGTGTTCCTTTTTCTTGTCGTCTCCTTTTTCTTCACACATCCTAACTGCACTCTTTCTTCCATTTTTGGAGAGAATGATTTGTATGAAGGCTGATGAATTTTGATGAAGTGATCTATTTCATTGGTGATGATTGTGAATATGGTCAGCCATGCTTGGAGTCATTTTTGGTTGGAGCTTAAAGGAAGAAGTTACTACAGATTGAAACGATGTAACTTCTCCTTATGGGTGCCAAATTTTATGACTTGAGTCTTAGAGCAATTAAAGAGAAAGACACAACGATTTCCCAAGGGGTCTGTGTTCCCCAATTGGCTATGTTATCATAACTAAATGGAAGCAAATGTCAACTTTGTCCCCTTTGAGTCCTCCTTTTCAGCTATAGATAGTTGTAGAAATAGAAAGATCACAAGGGAAATTTTAGAAAATAGATTTGTAAACAACTTACTCTTTTTAAGTAGAAAAGATTTTTGTGATACATTTTCTATGATGTCTCACATTTTTTTGATGCTTTCTGTTTAAAGAATGGCATGTATATTTTATAAATGGAGCATTGTGAACTTTTCATAATCCTCACTTCTTAGAGATTGGATAAAGAATAATGAATTATAAATGTATTTACCTCTTGTATTGCCTTAAAATATAGGTACTAACAGAGTCGTTGCTTTTTATTGTTCCTGAATTTGGTGGTATAGTTTCACCGGAAGGAGAGGGAGCACCTTTTGGGGAATCTGACCAGAGCATTGTTCATCAGGTTTGTGGGAATAAATATATTGTAGGTGACAAAAATTAGCTTCCTTTCTGAATCACATAGCTATTGCTTTTGTATGTTGTATATTGTTGACAGGGAATCACAAGGATGTATATTTATTTCGAGCGAATATGTACAAACACAATGTATATATATGACTGTAAATGCACGGATCATTTGCCAACTTAAGATTATGTGGTAGGAAGGTAATTTTATTTCTCAGCTTTTAATCTGTTGATATTAACTGGTTTGGTATTGACTGTGATAGATCCCTTTATCTTCAATTTAATAGACCATTGAAATGATTAAACCAGCTCTAATTGCAAATAAAATAGTTTCTGCATATCCAGTAAACAAAGTTTCTCCTTGTCTTGTTATTTGGTATTTCACGCAAAGTATCTGTCTCCTTTTTTCGCATACTCTAGCGATTAATTGACAAGTAAAATTTGATAATCTATTATTCCATAGCTCCGTGTACAAGGTAATTTTTATCAGCTGAACTGTTAAAAGCATGTATTACCTTGATTTTGCCCATCAATTTCTCTGAATATATATGCTGCAAATGTTACGTGAGTAAATGACTTAACATTGTTTTATTAAAAATTATTTATGCATGCATTAATATTAAAGAACACACTGATAAATGCTTGAAAAGTTAACTATTGATTTATCCTTACATTGCTTTCTTCTTTCTAATAGATTTTTGGCACATGAATTGCTAGCTTTTGACTCTCAGACTTACATGTTAAGAAAAACTTTTGTATCTGTCAAAGGATATTTTTCTAGGTATTCATTTGAGCATTTCTAATGGTTTGATTATGTTGTCTGTATAGGCTGAAGTTGAGGGTAAGACAATAACATGTTATGGTTTGACTATGGTTTGATTGTGACATTTAATTGCAATAACACAGAAATTATAGTTTGTCCCCTAGGCCTTTTTCCTTTTGATCTTTTTGACCACTTGTAAAAGCCTCTTAGGTCAAGTAATTTTGATTAGGTTATTTGTGTTGATTCTTTTAAGTAGAGCTTCCAAAACAAATCCCTTTGCTTTGGGAGGTGATTCTCTCTAGGCTAAGGCATTTTGTTTGGATTGTGAGATTTAATTGAATTAACACAAAAAATAACCTTTAGTCCCCATACTCCTTTTACCTCTGATTTATTTGTGTTTATTCTTTTAAGTAAAGCTTCCAAAACAACTCCCTTTGCTTTAGGAGGTGATTCTCTCTAGGTTAAGGGATTTTGTTTGGATTGTGAGATTTAAATGAATTAACACAAAAAATAACCTTTAGTCTCCATACTCCTTTTACCTGTGATTTTATTTGTGTTGATTCTTTTAAGTAGAGCTCCCAAAACAAATCCCTTTGTTTTGGAAGGTGATTCTCTCTAGGCTATGGGATTTTGTTTGGATTGTGAGATTTAATTGAATTAACACAAAAAATAACCTTTAGTCCTCATACTCCTTTTACCTCTGATTTTATTTGTGTTGATTCTTTTAAGTAGAGCTTCCAAAACACAAATCCCTTTGCTTTGGGAGGTGATTCTCTCTAGGCTAAGGGATTTTGTTTGGATTATGAGATTTAATTGAATTAACACAAAAAATAACCTTTATTAGTCCCCATACTCCTTTACATCTGATTTATTTGTGTTTATTCTTTTAAAGTAAAGCTTCCAAAACAATTCCCTTTGCTTTAGGAGGTGATTCTCTTAGCTTAAGGAATTTTGTTTGGATTGTGACATTTAATTGAATTAACACATAAATTATCCTTTAGACCCTTGGGGCTGGGGCTTTTTCCCTTTTATCTTTTTGACCACATGAAAAAGCCTCTTGGGACTAGGAATTTTGAATAGGTTATTTTCTGTTGATTCTTTTAAATAGAGCTTCCAAAGCAAATCACTTTGCTTTAGTAGGTGATTCTCTCTTGCTAAGGGATTTTGTTTGGATTGTGACATTTAATTGAACTAACACAAACTCTTTTTACCTCTGATTTATTTGTGTTTATTCTTTTAAGTAAAGCTTCTAAAACAAATCCTTTTGCTTTAGGAGGTGATTCTCTCAAGGTTAAGGGATTTTGTTTGGATTGTGACATATAATTGAATAAGCACATAAATTATTGTTTAGTCCTCTAGGCTTTTTCCTCTTTGATCCTTTTAACCACTTGAAAAAGCCTCTTATTTCTAGGAATTTGGATAGGTTATGTGTGTTGATTCTTTTAAGTAGAGCTTCCAAAATCAATCCCATTGCTTTAGAAGGTGATTCTCTCAAGTTTTAAGGGCTGTTGCTAGAATTGTGTATTCAATTGAATCAATGCAAAAAAATCCTTTAATCCCCTTGATTCTTTTTACCTTTGATCTTTTTTTTAACGACTTAAAAGCCTCTTAGTTCTAGTAATTTTGAACAGGTTATGTGTGTTGATTCTTTTATGTTGAGCTTCCAAAACTAATCCCTTTGATGTTGAAGATGGTTCTCTCTAGTTTAAGGGATTTTGTTTGTATTTTGACATTTAAGTGAATTAACGTGGAAAATATCCTTTAGTTGCCAAGGTCTTCTTCAGTGTAATATTTTTAAATGTTTTGAAACTTGTATTAAACCCATGCCCATTTACCCACGAACCTTGGGGTGATATACTTAGTTTAATAAAAGTACATTGGGTGAAAAATAAAGCAGAAGCGAAGAAAAACCAGGAACGTGCAAACATGCTGTGGGACCGAACATCTAAAATCAGGCTAGATAGAGAGGTATCCTTGAAGAAAGGTTTCCTTGTTCTCTGTTAAATATTTACTGCTATTACTGTAATTCCCAACTAATTGAATATTCCAACGTACAGGTATACCCAATTTGTGGATGCGCTGGGGGAGATGTAGCTAGTCTTTCAACTTTTTTTGCAAATAGAATGAAAGGGGACTTCATGAAAGGTGATGCTATTATTGTCATTAAGGGGGATTTGAAGAATTTGAAAGGATTGGTAGAGAAAGTTGCTGAAATAATTTTTGTATAAGGACAGAGATCAAGGGACTTCCACCAGTAAGCATGGGTTTATATAAGATCGTTTTCTTCCTCATAATGCCTACTACTTTTGCATGATGATTAGTAATTAATATTGTTTGTTTTTGGTTGAAAACTCTTGCTTGTAAATGAAAGAAAGGTAACTTTGTAAATACTTTGAACCTGGAAATCATGTTAGGGTTGTATCTGGCACACAAGAAGGGGTTACTGGTTTGGTTGTGAAGGTGGAACAGCATGTCCTGTTCATATCATCTGATACAACGAAAGAACATGTGATGAAGTTGTGGAGAGTTCTGAAGTAACCATATGAGTTGCAAGAATGGGGGACTGATCTGCTGCCGTGAGTATATTCTAATGCTTGACTATAGTTCCTCTCAATGTACTTTCTTCTGTTTTCTCAATTCTATTTTAATTTGGTGCAGTAATTCTAGCTTTGGTGTAATAATACATGTAGAAAGTGAAACATTTCAGGTTAGAAACTTAGATAACAAGTCAAAAGTATTTTAACATTTACCTTTTGCACATCTTAAATTTTAATGTGCTTTTATTTTGTTTGAGGTTCTTATAAAGGGGGTTTCTAACAGATCTGAAGTTTGCAATGGTGAAATTAAGGGAAATCAAGTACAAGATTGATAAAAAGAACGCGCAGTATTGGTTTAAGAATACTGTGTCAACAAAGGACGTTGTGTCGATAGTTGAGGGTTGCTTCAAAGTGAGATTCTGATTTTTTTTTTCTTTTGTAGATTTTGGTTTTTTAAAATTTCATATTGTTGATATTATTATTTTATTAATTTTAGGGCAAACGAGGTCCGGTTGAACACATATACAGAGGAGTCTTGTTCATCTTTGATCAACATCATCTTGACCACTCAGGTTTTGTATGTTCTAAAGCCCAATCATGTGTGATTGTGGGAGGAACACGGTCCAATGGTGATAAAAATGAAACTAATTTTCATTCCTATTTAAATTCTTATCATATTAGGTAGAGTTTTATTTCTTCATTGTAATAGTGTCTTTTGCTTATATTGATCACAAACTCTAGGGTGATGCCTACTCAGATTTCCCAATCTGCGAACTCCACCTGAAATTTTAGTCTCCTAGGAGGTTTTCTCGAGCAGGCTGCCTAATGATTTAATGTTCAATTCTTTTGTTTTCATATAGTGGGATGTTGCATTTGTCTATAATTTTTATTCAAAGAAAGTTGCTTGACCTAGTCTCTTCAAATTTGTTTAGCTGGAAGAAGGCATAGGGGTGGAAGAGGAGGGCATGATGGATTGGCTGGAGCAACAGTTAAAATACGCCGAGCTCCATATAAAGGTTACAGTGGGCGTGTTATAGAACTTAAGGGCACATCTGTTTAGGTTGAACTGTAATCCCAGATGTTCAATTCTTTTGTTTAATGTTTAATGTTAAATTCTTTTGTTTTCATATAGTGGGATGTTGCATTTGTCTATAATTTTGATTCAAATAAAGTTGCTTGACCAAGTCTCTATAAATTTGTTTAGCTGGAGGAAGGCATAGGGGTGGAAGAGAAGGGACTGATGGATTGGCTGGTGCAACAGTTAAAATATGCCAAGCTCCATATAAAGGTTACCGTGGGTGTGTTATAGAACTTAAGGGCACATCTGTTCGGGTTGAACTGGAGTCCCAGATGAAGGTTGTGACAGGTTAGCTTTCTAAATAAATCCCTGCATTAGTTATACTGTAGTATATGAATGCATGGACTCTCATTCGTTGAATATTTGCAGTTGATCGCTACCATATGTCTGATAATTTGGCCATAACCCCATATTGGTATGTTAGAACCTTCTGTAATGCATTTCTAATTTCTTCTGATCATTAGAAGTTTTGTGAGTTGATATTCTTAATCTGAATGTTGTACCAGTGACTCATCTCCATATGGAATGGGATGCGAGACCCCTATGCATCCTTCCGATCACCGTTACATCCATATATGACTCCTGTTAGAGATCCTAGAGGTTTGTTTGAGTTATTGTTGTTGGCTGGAAAATATGTTTGTTGTATTATTACTAAATTTGACTTCTGCCATGTTTGTTTAACATATTACTTTTTGCAGCAACACCTATTCATGATGGAGTGAGAACGCCTACATGTGACAGAGCATGTAATCCATACACTCCCATGTGTCCTCCAAGGTTTGTCATTGGCTCTTCACGGAGCAAACAGTTCGTAAGGCACTGCTGGTAAATTTTTTTTTTACCATTTACCATGTTAATATTAGTAATGTATGTAATCCAAGTTGTAAAGCTGTGTCTTGCCCAAAATAATTTTAAAATTTGTATAAAAATTAAATTAGGTTATTTTGTTACATAAAAGTTAAATAGTTTTTGTTACTTCTTCAGTCTAATATTTTTAAATGTTTTGAAACTTGTATTAAACCCATGCCCATATACCTCTCTACCGGGGACCTTTGGTTGAAATACTTAGAATAATAAAAGTACATTGAGTGAAAAATAAAGCAGAAGCGAAGAAAAACCAGGAACGTGCAAACATGTTGTGGGACCGAACACCCAAAATCAGGCTAGATAGAATTATCCGGGATGAAAGGTTTCCTTGTTCTTTGTTAAATATTTCTTGCTATTACTGTAATTCCCAACTAATTGAATATTTCTACGTACAGGTATCCCCAATTTGTGGATGGGCTGGGGGAGATGTAGCTATTCTGTCAACTTTATTTGCAAACAGAATGAAAGGGGCACTTCATAAAGGTGATGCTATTATTGTCATCACCGGGGATCTGGAGAATTTGAAAGGATGGGTAGAGAAAGTTGTTGAAATAATTTTTGTATAAGGCCAGAGATCAAGGGACTTCCACCAGTAAGCATGGGTTTATATAAGATTTTTTTTTCTCATATTGCCTACTACTTTTGCTTGATGATTAGTAAATGATATTGTTTGTTTTTGGTAGAAAACTCTTGCTGTAAATGAAAGGGAAATTTGTAAATATTTTGAACCTGGAAATCATGTTAAGGTTGTATCTGGCACACAAGAAGGGGTTAGTGGTTTGGTTGTGAAGGTGGAACTGCATGTGCTGGTCATTATCTGATACAACAAAAGAACATGTGATGAAGTTGTGGAGAGTTTTGAAGTAACCACAGGAGTTACAAGAATGGGGGACTGATCTTGTACTGCTGCAGTGAGTATTTTCTAATACTTGACTATAGATTCTTCCTCTGAATGTACTTTCTACTTTCTCAATTCTATTTTAATTTGGTGCAGTAATTATAGCTTTAATGTGATAATACATGTAGAAAGTGAGACATTTCTGGTTAGAAACTTAGATAACAAGTCAAAAGTATTTTAACATTTACCTTTTGCACCTCTTAAATTTTAATGTGCTTTTATTTTGTTTGAGGTTCTTATAAAGAGGGTTTCTGACAGATCTGTAGTTTGCAATGGTGAAATTAAGGGAAATCAAGTACAAGATTGAGAAAAAAAGAGGTGCAAGATTTCTTCATTGTAATAGTGTGTTGCTTACATTGGTCACAAACTCTAGGGTGGAGCTACAGTTAAAATACGCCAAGTTCCATATAAAGGTTACCGTGGGTGTGTTATAGAACTTAAGGGCACATCTGTTCGGGTTGAACTGGAGTCCCAGATGAAGGCTGTGACAGGTGAGCTTTCTAAATTAATCCCTGCATTAGTTACACTTTAGTATATGCATGCATGGACTCTCACTCGTTTAATATTTGCAGTTGATCGCTACCATATGTCTGATAATTTGGCCATAACCCCATATTGGTATGTTAGAGCCTTCTTGAATGCATTTCTATTTTCTTTTGATCATTAGAAGATTTGTGAGTTGATATTCTTAATCTGAATGTTGTACAAGTGACTCTTCTCGATATGGAATGGGAAGCGAGGCCCCTATGCAACCTTCGCGAACTCCGTTACATACATACATGACTCCTATTAGAGATCCTAGAGGTTTGTTTGAGTTATTGCTGTTGGCTGGAAACATGTTGTATTATTACTAAATTTGACTTCTGCTATGTTTGTTTAATATATTATTTTTTGCAGCAACACCTATTCATGATGGAGTGAGTATGCCTATGTGTGACAGAGCATGGAATCCATACACTCCCATATGTCCTCCAAGGTTTGTCATTGGCTGTTCAAGGAGCAAACAGTTTGTAAGGCACTGCTGGTAAATTTTTAAAGCTGTCATGCCCAAAATAATTTTAAAATTTGTATAAAAATTCAATTAGGTTATTTTGTTACATAAAATCTAATCTATACTGAGGCCTTAGTTTTAGGTGGCTTGTGGAGGTTTTTTCTTTTAAAATAAGGTTCACATTTACTATATCTTACAGCATCAACTATATTGAATATTGATATGTAAAGAATAGAGTACTAACTATATTATTAAATTAATTATTGAAAGTATACACGAGATAAAAATTAGGGAAATATGGAATAGAAACAAACTATGTGATATAGTCACTTCTTTTGGATTATCTTTAATTATGTATTGCAAATTTGACCTAGGATCTGGTTCACTAATTGTGCAATGAAAACAACTGTATTACATTTATTGATAAAGAAAGAGATCGTATATGTATTGAGGCCTTTGTTTGCTTGCTGGGGCGTCAGAAAAAATATTTCATATTTGATATAACCTCATATCAATGATATATATAGCGGTTTTATAGGTAAATAAAACTATAATATTAAAATTTTAATCAAAAGAATATAAGTAAAAATTTTTTGATGCAATTAGAAAGGCAAGAAAAAGGAATAAACTGATGATTAGCTATAAAAAGGTTAAATTAACAAGTTTTTAATATTTATCTTTTGTGACATGTTGCAAATTCAATGTGTTATCAACTTAAATACATGTACCATTTCTTTTTTGTGACTGCTGGTGCCTAAAATTTTGATATAAATTAAACCAGGGACAACCGGGATGATGTGAATCCAGGTTCCTGGGGTTCAAGTCCACAATACCAAGTCGGTAATCTTCATTCATTAACTTGCTATATATTTTCTCAGGTCTTCATGTTAGCAACATCTGTTTTATTTTCTTTTTCCTTTTTTTTATAATATTTCAGCAGGGAGTCCTCCTTCACGGCCATATGAAGCTCCAAGCTCCAACACTTGGAGTGTAATTGTAGTGAAGCCGGGGAACCCAGAGAGAACTCTACATATGGTAGCACCTCTATTAGCAAATATGCCATTGTGTTAGTTTTAGCTGTGTTGTTTTCTACTTTTATAATGACATTCTTTTTTGTTTGGCATGGTTTATTTTGCAGTTAATGCTGCAAGTCCATGTTTACCATTAACACTTGGTGGACAACCTATGAAGTGTGTTTAGGCCCTTTTCAAAGTTGGGGTATTTCTTGAGCTCATCTTCAACATTATTCATGACAAATTTCTTATGTTACAAATTTTTTTTTGGCCAGAAAAAATTCTTATGTTACAATTTAGTTTTTATATCAAGTTACTGTTCATTTTTTGGTGCTTATTTATATTATCCATGGTAGAATTAACTAGAAGAACAGTAACACCCAAACTATGCTAACAAAATTTAGTTTATGATGTTAAGTTAACCTCACGTTCTGCAGAGTCTTTTCGTTGTTATTTGGAATTTTGAATGTTTATTTATCTTATTTTTCTAATTTAAGTACGGATGGATACATTCAAAAGACCAATTAAACATGGTCTAGTTATTATGTTGGTGCTAGCACAATTCTTTTATCCCTTTAATTTTTGACAAACTATATATTAGCGTGTCTTTATTTTATAATTTATACAAGAATCCTCCATTAGACTCTGCCTCTAACCATGAGAGTGATCATATTCCTTGACATGTTTTTTTTTGTTTTTATACTTCTGTCCAACTTGTCTCGTATATCTTAAGATTCTCATCTAGAGTTTGCCTTCTGCCATTAATTTTTGTATTTTTTATTGATTTATTGATTGGATCTGCCAAGGTTTTAAATTTTTTGTTAATATGATAAGCTTAGCTTAACAATATGTGGTTTAATTTTGTTGTAGGTGGGAATAGTGAAGGACCACGATTTATTCCGGAAATTTTGGTCAATGTTCGCAGTTCTAGAGAGGATTCTGTTGTGGGAATTATAAGAGAAGTTCTTCCGGTAAGTTTTATGAATCATCACATTGGTTTTTTTTTTAAAATCTTTCTGGGTTGCCTTGGTTGTAGGAAGGATTTTGTATGAAATTGGAAAATAGGTATAACTCAGACTATCATAAATCATCCTTTTGTCCCTTGGTGCTTTTTCCCAAAATCTTTATGAGCACATGAGAAAGCCTCTTAGAACTAGGAATTTTGAATAGGTTATTTGTGTTGATTCTTTCAAGTACAGCTTCCAAAACAAATTCCTTTGCTTTAGGAGGTGATTCTCTCTTGGATAAGGGATTTTGTTTGGATTGTGACATTTAATTGACCTAACACAAAAAATACCTTTAAGTCCCCATGCACTTTTTACCTCTGATTTTTTTGTGTCTATTCTCTTAAGTAAAGCTTCTAAAACAAATCCTTTTGCTTTAGGAGGTGATTCTCTCATGGATAAGGGATTTTGATTGGATTGTGACATTTAATTGACCTAACACAAAAAATACCTTTAAGTCCCCATGCACTTTTTACCTCTGATTTTTTTGTGTTTATTCTCTTAAGTAAAGCTTCTAAAACAAATCCTTTTGCTTTAGGAGGTGATTCTCTCATGGATAAGGGATTTTGATTGGATTGTGACATTTAATTGACCTAACACAAAAAATACCTTTAAGTCCCCATGCACTTTTTACCTCTGATTTTTTTGTGTTTATTCTCTTAAGTAAAGCTTCTAAAACAAATCCTTTTGCTTTAGGAGGTGATTCTCTCATGGATAAGGGATTTTGATTGGATTGTGACATTTAATTGACCTAACACAAAAAATACCTTTAAGTCCCCATGCACTTTTTACCTCTGATTTTTTTGTGTTTATTCTATTAAGTAAAGCTTCTAAAACAAATCCTTTTGCTTTAGGAGGTGATTCTCTCATGG
>QANZ01013972.1:0-12860 GCA_003254925.1 Chamaecrista fasciculata
CATAAATAAAATGATTGGCCCTAGGGCACAATCTCCATCACCGACGAGCTCGCCAAGTTGGCATCCAAGCCAAACAAAGGGGGAAGGAGCTCCATCATCAAAACGACCCTCAGGGAGCCCTCGATACTGGAACAGGACGTTCTTCCTACGGAGGAAGTCGTTGATTGGAGGACGCCGATATTCAACTATCTAGAAAAAGGCTCCCTTCCCTCAGATAAAAACGAAGCAAGAAAAGTCGCAAGGAGATCCGGCAGATACTTTATCAGACAAGGAGCGTTATACAGGAAAAACATCAGTCACCCGGCGGCCAAGTGTATAGCAGGAAACGAAGTCACCAGGGTGTTAACTGAAGTCCATGAAGGCCTATGCGCCAGCCACCAAGGCCCAATGGCTATACGAAGAAAGATCCAAAGGGCAGGCTATTACTGGCCCACGCTGCTACAGGACGCAGAAGGCGTTGTTCGCTCGTGCGAGAAATGTCAGAAGTATGCCAATATGGTTCATACTCACGCATCCCCCATGAGCGCCATCACCTCACCTTGGCCATTTGACTTATGGGGAATCGACATTGCAGGACCATTCCCAACAGCAGCGTATCAGAAAAAATACCTCATAGTCGCCGTAGACTACTTTACGAAGTGGGTAGAAGCCGAGGCAGTGGCGTCCATAACCTCGGAAGCCATGGAGAAGTTCCTATGGCAGAACGTCATTACCAGATTCGGACTCCCGAACACTCTCATATCTGACAATGGCGCCCAATTCACGAGTAGAAAGTTCCAAGACTTCTGCAAAGCTTGGAAAATTCATCATAAGAGCACCTCAGTAGAGCATCCAGCCACAAATGGTCAAGTTGAATTGGCCAACAGAATCATCATCCAAGGAATCAAGAGAAGACTGGAGTCAGCTAAGGGAAGATGGGTTGATGAGCTCCCCTCAGTCCTATGGTCATACAGGACCACGGAACAAACAGCTACAAGGGAAACACCTTTCGCCTTAGCATATGGACATGAAGCAGTCATACCTGCAGAAGTGAACGTCCCGACTGAGAGGATAATCAATTATCCAAACACCAATGACGCCAACTCCAGGCTCCAGGCCTTAGATAGCTTGGAGGAAACAAGAGAAGTGGCAGCCATCAGACAAGCTGCCTACAATCAAATGGTCAAAAAATACCATGACTCAAAAGTAAAACCCAGAACCTTAAAAGTGGGAGATCTGGTGCTCAGGACTGTAGAAAATAACAGAAAAGATCCTAGACACGGCAAACTCGGACCAAACTGGGAAGGCCCCTACAGAGTCGTAGAAGCCCTACCCGGGAACGCTTTCAAACTGGAAACGCCCGAAGGAAGATCACTCCCAAACGCTTGGAACATAGCAAAACTCAAATTCTATTTCCCGTGAGTAGATAGCTTTCGCTCTAAGTTATAGCTTTGTTAAAATAAGGCCGTTAGCGCCAATTATACTTTGCTTTCATAATCAACGAATTATTTTGATTTCATTCCAACACATGAATCAAGATGGCGCTGCTCGGGGGGACGCCCTCGGAACAGCAGCGAAAAGGCCCTCGAAGGAGCCTTGTGAGTATGGCACTCACTACCATGCGGACCGACCCTCCCTTGGATGACTAGTCAAAAATCTAGCGTATGATACGCAAAAAAAAAAAAACGCTCGAAGCGTGCCCATCACGAGGCAGCACCCTAAGGTGCAAAACAACATGTCGATCGAATCGAAAATACTTGAGCAAAGAACGCGTCACAGAACGACAACACTTAAGGCAAAGGAAATCAAGCATAAAATAATACACCAAGGGCATCAACGCCCAACCATTCAACATGTGGCACAATAGGCCAATATTAATCAAGAGTCAAAACGGCTTCGACGCCGTAATCCAATTAAAGCTAATAAAAATAAAAACAGGCACGCAGGCCCAAGAAAAAGCCCAACGGCACGCAGGCCTAGGCGGCGGCAGGAGGATCCTCAGTCGTAGATGCATTCGAAGCTCCCTTGGCGCTCCCATCTCCTTGACTGGCGACAACGCCCTGAGCGCCAACTCCCGCATCTGATAAAGGCGCCGCAGTAGATGGGGCCGCCTCCCCTTGAAGGGGAACCTCCATGTTGGGAAACCACGGGAAGTCCTCGTCGCCCTGGGACTCATAGCCACTCAAATCAAAGTTCTCCGGCATGCAAGGCATCCTCACCAAGGGGTCATTCTCGTACGGGTCCCGGAGAAGCCTCCCCTCTACGACCTTATTGGGACATATCCAGTTGGTATCGAGGTTCGGGTTACGCAGCTTTAACTGCGCAATGGCGTTCTTGAACCCAATGTAATTGTAGCGAGATCCTCGCCACTTCACTTGCCGCACAGCCAAAGCGCATAGCTCTTCAAATTTTTGCTTCGTATCCTGAAGCTCTTCCTCCAAAGACGCCAACTTAGTATTCAGCTGGGCGTTTAAGGCGTTGACTTCCTTCAACCGATTCCCCCTTCGGTCATAATCGCCCTGCAGAGACTCTTGGGACGCCTTCATCACGTTGACCTCGTCCTTAAGCTCAATCATCTCTTGACGCGCCGTCTTGGCGTCTTCACGCGCAGCATCTCTTTCGGACAAGAGGTCCTTCCGGGAGACGCTGCTAGCAAGCAACCGCATCCATGTGGCTAGTAGAAATCTGGCCCCTTCCTCAGCAGGATCCTGAGTGTTTTCTGTAGACGCCCGAGCCAGATCATCTCGTTTCACTGAGCCCTCTTCAGATAAGGACTTAGAAAGAAACTCCAGCGCATTAAAACCGACTTCCTCCGGAACCGCCGGAATCTACGGCACCTCTACAGTGGGGCGTCGGCGTTTTTGCGGAGGCTCCCCATCCTTGGTAGTAACCGCGCTCTCTTTCCCCTGGGAGGACTGAGGTGAAGGTCGCGGAACCGCCACAGGCTCCCGAATGACAACGCCTCCGGGCTTCTTCCCGGCGACAGCAGCAATGGCGGCAGCGAAGGTAGTCTTCTTGGAAACGGTTTTGGGAGCAACCACCGCCTTCCCTTTACCCTTATCGGCTTGACCTCGCCGATTCCCTATGACATTGGCTGCATTAACATCGAGCACTAAAACAAAACAAAGCAAATATTAGAAAAACATGAATACACGAGTATAAATAGAACTTATAACGATAATAATAGCAACACACATCGCTTAGGGTCAAGAGGGTCAGTGGTGATCAATCGCAGCGCCCCCAAGCGCTCATCAACGGTCAGGTCCCGCCAGTTACACTCGAAAGGACCCAAGCGCGGCCTTCTCCAAGACAACGGAAACATGGCGCGCTCATCCGAAGGGCGAACCCAAAAAGGACGCCGCGACCTAGACCCCTCGATAAAGAAATACTTATACTGCCACGACTTCGGATTGCTGACAGCATGATCAAGAATCAGAGGACGCCCAGGACGACGATAGTAGGAAATGAATAGGTTATCCACCCATCGTGGATAGAAAAAGAAGAGAAACAGTCGAGCAGTGGCGCGCACGCCATCCCTCTGGCATTTGGCAACAAATCCAAGGAGAATACGCCAACCATTGGCACTCAACTGAATGGGGGCGATGTTCATGATCGCCAGAAGATCCAACACCGCCGGGTGAAAGGGCATCTCAATGTCGCAACCCCGAAGCACATGCTCACAAATCAAGAACCCTCTACCATCAGTATACAACATATCAGGACCATCCTTCAGATGACTAAGTAAGGCAATGCGACACCCAGAAGACCGCCGACGAGGCGAATCAACTATCAGCTCCTCGTTAAGATCTCGAAGGAGCTCATCATCGTGGTTCCAACACCAAAACTCTTTAATGGCATCATTGGTTTTATCCAAGTATGGAGGCTGCACTTTTTCGCCAGGATTCTGGCAACGCCAATCAACGACAAGACGCGCGTTCCTCATTATTTCGGCTCTATCGGGACCGCAAGGCATCGTCTCTGGGGCGCCCTTGACCAAGGGAACTTTAGCTAAACCCTTGCTGGAAGAAAGAAACCACTCGGGATAAGCCAAAAAGTTGACCTCCTCTCCGCAAATGGTTTGCACAGGATTTCCATCTCCTATAAACGCCCACGCAGGGGCCGTAGCCTGAGGCATTGAGCGTTCCTCACCCGCGGACGCCTCATCCGGGGATAGCATCTCGCGAATTTCAGACGACGTCGATGAGGAGGAGTCCGTAGCGTCACCGCCAACCCTGACCGAAGGAGAATCGACCCTTGTCGGCGCTGACGGCTCGGGCGCTGACGACCCAGGAACCATCTTGTTTCCAGCAGCTGTGGAAACAGGACCAGTTCAGTACACTTCTCGGAGAATGCACCTCCACCACCCAAACACAAAAAAAAACAAAAAGAAGGGGGGAAAACCCAGTGCATACTGCGACTGACCACCAGACAACAAACAAAACCCAACCAGTCCAAAACAAAAATGGCAAAATCAAAAAGGGGCAACAAAGGTTTTGGAAGGAGAAACACTTACATTTGTTGAAGTCCATGATCGATGATAGTTTGGCAGAAAACCCACGAAGAAAAGTCGAAGAACTCGACGAACACTGCAAAGAACATCAAAGGCGCAACGAGTAAGTATGAGCAAATACTGAAGAAGTCAGGGAAATGACAAAAAAATGGCGGAACATTACTTACCAGACGAAAACCTCACTTGATTATCAAAGAAAGCAACCAGAAACAGCGGAGCAGAGGAGGACGAAGGAAGCAGCGAAAGCGCGAAATGCAGAAGAGAGAAAACGCAGGAGCAGAGAAAAAACAAGGGAAAATTTGAAAAACCACGAAATGACCAAGTGAGGGGGGAGAAGAGAGGAAATGGCGGTTTTCTCCAACTTTTCACGAAAATCGAAGCGCTGCATTAAATGCGCCCCCTCGGTTCACGATTTTGCCATCATGAGAGAGGAGAAGCGAATCGCGTAACAACACGTGGCCACAATATCTCTGACACAAAGATTTCAAGCGACGGGGTTCATCAGCTAGGAATACGAAAAGACAGGTTTGTAAGGCGTTGATGGCAATCGAAGCCCCAGAAAGTGGCTCTGGCATAGAGAACGCCCCTGGCACAGCGAAACGCCCCATCAACTGCAGCGTAAAATTTGGCGTTGATACCCGTAACCTCCAACAATCGCGGAAAGAGTAATTTCCATTCTAGAAGAGCGCCGACGGCGTCAGCGCTCGTAGGCATCATAAAGGCGACAGCGACCCNGCACTAGATGCTTCTCGAGAGCCATGGTGCAAATTTGTAAGGGTTACAAAGTTGCTGGACCGACCCGGAGAGTCCTGCATGGGTATTGATAATAGGCCCAATAAATTGGCGCTCTAAGGACCTGGACTGATGGCGGTCAAGGCCCATTTGGGGAGATTACCTGATCAAGAACGCCGAATGGGCCCAGAACATCCAAGAACGCCATAACCAATCCAACGGTCTTAAAAGTCAAAATGCAGGACCATCGGCGCCTAAAGACCAGTAAGGAAGTCATCCGTCATGGGCGCCAAATAATTACATGACAGGTAAGAACGCCAACACCTAGGCGTTGACAAGGTAGACGTACAAGAGAACGCCCCCACGTCAAATAAGAGTCGAGGAAGTTAGGGGACACACGTATCTCTTATTATATACGCCTCTAACACAATCTTAACTGCCAGATCAGTTAAGATCATGATCCGTTGAGGTTTCCCTGAACATTCGCGCCAAGTCAGCATAATTGGTTAGGATCACAATCAGATATGGAGCCAAATCTGGATCCTATCAGATTATCCTCAACTAGTATAAAAGGGAAGCCCAAAGGACTGGAAAGAGGTACGCACTATTACCATTTACACATATCATTGCTCTCAAGCTATTTACTGACTTAAGCATCGGAGGTGAATCGCAGGGCCATCCCTGTGCTTTCATTGACTTGCAGGTGACTTCTGACCCAAAGTTGCCTCATCGAACCAGGTAATGCCCTACGGCCAAAACCAGGTTCATCACTGGCGCCGTCTGTGGGGACTTTCTATTCAAAGTCCAGATTTCATTCATAAAAGTGTTGATCTTGATTTAAAATTTTTCTTTGGATTCATGAACGATAAGGTTAGATCATATACGTTTTTCCCAGTATCTTTGTTTTATCTAATCTGTGTGCTTCATCGAACCAGAGAACTAGATGACATCTACAGAAATCGGCAAGATGACATCCACTCCAACTGATCAGCACGCTTCTGGAGCCTCAGTAGCTCAATCCGCACAGGATTCGACGCTTGCTCCACCCCCAGGATTTCCTACCGTCCAAGAAGCCCCTTCGCTGCCCAACCCAGCGACTATGGGGCAAATTACCATAACAGCGGAAGACAAGATTGCTGCACTGAAGGCTGACATGCACATCGAGATGGAAGCACTCCGCAAGGACATCCTGTTGGGAATCCTAGGCGCCTAAGGCAGCGGAAGCAAAAATAAAATAATTAAAAAACGCCTAGGTCCTATGATTCCCGAACGGATCCGCTAGTAGAATTTAAAACTTTGGTTAGTGTTATACCTCAGAGTTTCAAAACTGATGGTTGTACGGGGCGAGTTCCACGGATCCACTCCTAGAGTTCTCCCTCTGCCAGTAATCCACACGAACAGTTTCTTTGACCACCGAGGTGCTAGCCTCCAAATTCTTTTCTCAAAAGAATTTCTGGGACCAATCTACAGATCTCTGAACTTCAAGAACTCCTTCTTGATAATTCAGCAATGGAGGTGGCGCTAAGAAGAATCCCCCCACAAGAACTCCTTCTTGCCTATTCTTCTCTCAAACCCAAATTCTAGAGAAAATTCGAATTCTCTCTCTAACTCTTAGGGAAAGTCGAATTTCTCTTGTATGTGTGCAAAGGAAAATTTTCTCTCTCTAACTCTTAGGAGGAAAATCAAAACTAGGGTTTCACAAAAGGTGTATGGGGCAAGTCGACTTGCCCCCTTAAATAGGGAAGAGTTTTGGTGATTTTAAAATTCCTAAAATAAAGATATTCTGATAATATAATTATTTTAGGACTTGAATTTATAATTATAATATTACCTTAATATTATAATTTAAACTCAAAATGCAATCTTGGGGAATCAAATTGAGAAATCAAATCTCCCAATGGGACCCACCTAATATGCGCCTAACCCCTCCCTTTTCCTTTGGAATTTAATTAATCAAAAACTTCCTTATTTTTGATTTACCAAAGATCTTGGGAGATATCACCAAATCTTTTGAATTTCAAATCTCCTATTTGAATTTCAAATAATAATTGAATTAAATAAAACAATTTTATTTAACCCAAAATTATCCCATGAGGCGCCACCCTCCTATTTATTAGGAATTTTATAATTCAATAATTTCCTAACTCTTAGGAACATTATCCAGAATTATTTTCCTAATATTTAAATTGCCTATAATTAATCTCATTAATTATATTCAATTATTAATATTTAAATTTGTCCCACAAATCTAAATATGTCATCTGTAGATTAATTAAGACCAGACCTAATGTCCCAGACATTTCCTCTGTGTCTTAAATCGTGTCACTCGCGTGACCCACGAATTAACCCTAATTCGTGTCCCTCTCGAATGGTGATCAGATCCTGCCCGTGTGTGACCCAGCAGGCCCCACGCAATAATGGCAGTAGGGCATCCCCATGACCTACAAGTTGTGAGCGGACTCTAGCAAGCCATCACAACTACCCAAAATCCGTGAGTGATCGTTCGGTAACCGGAAGAACGACTTAACCTCAGTACCTCCGTGTACGTGATCCGTTTGTCCTACGATATCTTGGTCATGGACTAGGCACAGGTATGTCATCCATAATCCAAACCTCAACTTTCTCGATTCCTTGAGTAAGTCCCAATTCCCGCGTGGCCACGCATTTTCCTGGACAGACTCATCGAGGGCGCCAGTTAGATATCTCTCAAATTAATGAGGGACAAAATCCCATTTTGGCCAATCCACATCCCACTGCAGAGCAATCAACCAGCCCCGTACTCAGCCCGTATAACTACCCTGTTACGGGCAGCGTTAGACTAAGCCAAAGACTGACAACTGCAACGCTGGAATAGTCATTGACCTCAGGTCAAAGGCATCGCTACAGGCGTACTAGGAGAGACTAGCTGATGACTAAACCCATGCAGGACTCTCCGGGTCAGTCCAGCAATTCGTAACCACCTTACGTAATTGCACCATGACTCTCGTCCCAGCATCTAGTGCGTGCATCTCATGCACCGAGGTCATGCTGGTCTTAGTTCATTTTTGCTCCCACAAAAATAATCGACCAGGGACAATTTTAGATTAATTATCTCATAATTAATCATGGACGTCATCATAGTAAACATGCAAATGATATGACAACACATTAATTTATCTTCCATAAATTAATAATATGTTCACAACATATTTATCGAATAATATTGATTGGCCCTAGGGCACAATCTCCAACACATCCGTGACCTGATAATGGGCAAGGGAAAGCAAGTTGCTGAGGATGCTAACCCAGAGCCCATACCACTAGAAGAAAACCCAGGAAACCAAGAACAACAAACTCCTATGAGCAATCAATCACCTATCCAGGTGGCGACTCAGCAGCAGGCTCCTGGCCAAACTACCCAGCTTACCCAGCAACAAACTTGGGTGGGCGCGTACTCTTATCCACCTCAGGGTTACTACTACCCACAGGGGTATTATCCCCAATATTACCCTGGGTATGGCGTCTATGGAGGATCCGCTGGAATGTACCAGCCCATGAGCGCCTCAGCACCAGCGCCAGAATCGGCGCTCTATGGAAGGTCAGCTGGAATGTACCAGCCCATGAGCGCCACAGCACCAGCGCCAGAATCGGCGCCCTATGGAGGATCTGCGGGAATGTACCAGCCTATGAACGCCCAGGCACCAGCGCCAGAATTGGCGCCTCCACCCCATCCGGCGCTTCCGACTACAACGCCCCCATTGGCTGAGGGAATATTTGCCCCTCACGTGCAAGCTGTTGAACTAGACAGGCACTACAAAATGCCCATGAAGCTAACGCCCTACACAGGGGAGAAAGACCCGGAGGACCATTTGCTCAGTTTCAAGGCCGCCATGAACATCTCCAACTTAGGAGATCCTCAACGATGCAAGTTGTTCCCAATAACTCTGGAAGGACCAGCTCTAGATTGGTTCTCCAAACTCCCGGCGGGCTCAGTACATTGCTTTAGGGATCTGGAGGAAATGTTTAAGAAGCGATTCGCCACCAGCAAAGTATACAAGCAGCCCATGGCGGTCTTGACCGACATTAGGCAAAACAAAGGAGAATCACTGCGAGACTACTTGGCAAAGTTCAACAAGACTCTGCTAAGTATCAAAGAAGTGGATGACAACATTGCAGTGTACTCATTTCTGGCAGGAATCAGACCAGGCCATGCACATAAGGAGCTTACACACAAGGCTCCCAAATCTGTCGGAGAACTCCTTTCAATGGTGGAGGAGTTCATAACAAAGGAAGACTTGGACAAAACCCAGCGTGATCGATTCGCCAGGATCGAGCCAGATACTAGAAAACCATACGCTAAAAACTCAGAAAAAGCTGGTGGCGCCCACGCGTCGAAAGGAAGGGAGTATTCTCGGCGTCCACGATCCCCACCCAGGGGAAGGAATGTTGTCTACACTGTCCTCGCTGTGTCTCAATCAGAGGTATTCCGAGAAATCTGCAACACAGATCTGCTACCAAGACTTCCTAACCGCCCTAGGAGAGCAGGGCGAAACGTTGATACCAGTAAATACTGTAGGTATCACAGAACAGAAGGACATACAACAGATGAGTGCATCGTCCTGAAGGATGAAATCGAAAACCTGATCAGACTGGGACGCCTCCCATCCAGGTTCATTAAAAAAGACGGAAGTAAAAGGCACAGAGAAGAAAAAAACACTCGCGAGCACAAGAAGCCAAGAGGAGGAGGCACTGACGGCGAAGAAAAGAAAAGAGATCGGCGCACACCGCCGAGAGACGACAAGCCATCTGGGATCATCCACACTATCTCAGGAGGCATAGAGAAAAGTGGCGCCAAGGCTCCACATAAGAAGAGGAATGTGAATCGATCCATACTTAGGATTGATTATAAGGAATCGTCTAGAGCAGAAAGATGGGTTGAACCCATCACCTTCACTGACGATGAATTGTGGGAAGTCAACCAAGATTATGATGACCTTATGGTGATCACGGCACGAGTTGGCGCCTTCACAGTTGAAAGGATCATGGTAGACCAGGGCTCGTCTGCTGACATCATCTATAAGCCATGCTTCGAGCAGTTGGGCGTTCCCCGGTCAGAACTCAAGGAACACCATGGACGCCTTATCGGATTTACAGGAGATCAAATACCAGCCCTTGGTAGCGTTGACTTACGACTCACCGTGGGAGAAAAGCCAAGGGTGACGAGTATTATGGTGGAGTTCTTGGTGGTACAGGCGCCCTCAGCGTACAATGTCCTACTTGGGCGCCCCTCCCTAAACAAGATGCGAGCGGTGATATCCACTGCTCACCTTCGCATGAAGTTCCCAACGCCCCAAGGAGTGGGTCAAGTAAGAGCAGATCAGAGGGCAGCCAGGCAGTGCTATGCCATGAGCCTGGCAAAAACTAACGAAGAAGAAAGGAAGCGGAAAACGAGGGCGAATGTATCGGCTGATAACGCCACGAATAAAGGGAAGTTTGAGAGTTCGAGCGACGACATAGAGGACTTCAGGGATGAGATCTCGAATCAAAGGCCCAAGCCAACAGGAGATTTGGAAGTGGTTCAGCTGGGCCAAGACGCCGAAAAAACGGTTCAGATTAATATTCTCCTTCGTGAAGAAGAGAAGTCCCAGCTCGTCCAACTGTTGAGAGAATCTTCGGACGTCTTCGCCTGGTGTCCTACAGACATGCCAGGAATCGACCCAAAGCTCATCTGTCACAGTCTGAACACTGATGGTAGAAGAGGAGTAATTCAACGAAAACGCCTTTTTGGCCATGAGCGCCAAGCGGCAATCAAAGAAGAGGTTAATAAATTACTGACCGCAGGATTTATCAGGGAAGCCAAATACCCTGAGTGGCTCTCCAACGTGGTACTGGTCAAGAAAGCCAACGGCAAGTGGAGGATGTGTGTGGACTTCACTGACCTCAACAAGGCGTGTCCGAAAGATCACTACCCATTGCCCAATATCGACAAACTGGTGGATGGGACCTGTGGTCACCAGACGATGAGTTTCCTAGATGCCTTCAGCGGGTACAATCAGATCAAAATGAACCCTGAGGACGCCGAGAAAACGACATTCATAACGGAAAAGGGCACGTACTGCTACACGGTGATGCCATTCGGACTAAAGAATGCGGGCGCCACCTACCAGAGAATGATGGATCTCTTCTTTCGAGATCACATTGGGAAGAATCTGGAAGTCTACGTCGATGACATGGTGGTGAAAACGAAGGAAGGCGGTAACCACACTGAAGATTTGAAGGAAATCTTCGACCAGCTGCGAAAGTACCAGATGAAGCTGAACCCCTCAAAGTGCGCCTTCGGCGTCAATGGGGGAAAATTCCTCGGATTTATGCTCACCAACAGAGGAATTGAAGCAAACCCGGACCAGTGCAAAGCTATCCTGGAGATGCATTCTCCCAGGTCAGTTAAGGAGGTCCAACGCCTCAATGGAAGGCTAGCGGCACTCCACAGGTTCTTGTCGAGGTAGAGGGCGCCAGCCGCCACCCCAATAATAAAGCTTTGGAGCTATTTTGTTTTGACAAAGCCTTGACGGTTTCTTTTATTATGTCTTTAGAATTCCTGTTTTTTAAAGACCACCTATGTCTGGTCTTCATCATTTAAATTCTCTGTAAGTCGTCTTCTCGACGCACCATCTTTATTAATAAAACGAGCATTACTCATTTATGATCTCCTTTACATTCAGGTCAGCTGACAAATGCTTGCCTTTCTTTCAAACACTAAAAGCAAACAAACTGTTCGAATGGACCAAGGAATGCGAGGAAGCCTTCCAAAGGCTGAAGACGTATTTGGCGTCACCGCCGATTCTTGTAATCCCAATCAAGGATAAGCCGATCTACGTGTACTTGGCGTCCACAGACGATGCCATCAGTTCAGCCTTGGTGCTCGAAGATGGGGAAGAGCAGAAACCCATCTACTTCACAAGCAAAACGCTCACAGGAGCCGAGAAAAGGTATCATCGCCTGGAGAAGCTAACCTTCTCATTACTTCACTCAACTAGAAAGCTGAGACACTACTACCAACAGTACCAAATAATCGTCAGAACGGACAGACCTCTCAAGCAAATGATCGAACAACCAGATATTGTTGGAAGGATGTCAATATGGTCCGTGGAAATCTCAGAGTACGGGATCGCGTATGAGCCAAGAAGGGCCATTAAAGGGCAAGCATTAGCTGACTTCATAGCAGAAATGACTGGACCAGAAAACGCCCAAAATTGGACCTGGAGCATACATATCGATGGCGCCGCGTCAAACTCCCAACGCGGAGCAGGAGTAGTCATGCGAGCCCCAGACGACTCTATCATCGAGCAGTCTATTGAAATCGAGTGCCCCATTACCAACAATCAGGCATAGTATGAGGCGTTGATCGCTGCCTTGAAATTGGCGGCCAACATAGGCGCCAAGAGATTGGAAATCTTCGCAGATTCCCAATTGGTAGTACAACAAATGAACGGGGAGTATGAAACCAAAGACTCTACCATGGTCCAGTATGCCGAAAAAGTGAAAAAGATCATGGCCGGATCAAGCATAGACGCCACTTTCAAACATATCCCACGAAGCGAGAACGCCCGAGCCGACTGTTGGGAAATCACAGAGGGAGCGCAGCGGAAGGGAAAATAAA
>QANZ01013992.1:0-47092 GCA_003254925.1 Chamaecrista fasciculata
TTTGTTTTTGCTTCCGCTGCCTTAGGCGCCTAGGATTCCCAACATCCAGATGAGCTTGTCTTCCAAGCCAAAGACAGAGGGACGCAAGTGAATCAACTCAAACGTGTTCTACTGCCCATATAAGCCTTGAAGCATAGCATGATTCCATGTGCTCAATGAATTATCCAATAGATCTGCTACCGTGAACAATCATCTTGGACCCTCCCAAGGCAGGATCCATCTAGAGTTGGAGATATCCACTGACTTGCCGCAGCCAATCCTCCACTTTAGAAGATTAAGAACCAGATCACTATTCTTGTGCATGCCCTTCCAAACAAAGGAAGCAGAGCTAGGAGCCTTAAACGAGACATCCCCAACTTGAGCAGCATATTTGTGAGTGACCCATTTGGCCGCCAAACAATTTTTTTGCTGAATAAATCTCCAGGTATTCTTTGCTAATAGAGCTTTATTCATGAACTTAGACTTCTTCAACGCCAGACCACCCTGACCCTTAGGCAAACACAAGTAATCCGAACGAATAAGATGCATCTTATGACTGCCAACAGGTTTATAACCCCAAAAAAATTTGGTGCAGATACTATCAATCTTGCTTGCATGTGCAGTAGGGCATTCAATGACAGACATCTTATATACTGGATCAGCTTGAAGTACCGATTTAATGAGAGTCAACCTACCCGCTTGAGACAGATTTCTTCCCTTCCAACCACTAAGACGCATCTTGAGTTTATCAAAGAGATCATCAAAGTTTCTTCTTCTTGGGTGATGGCCGTCAATGTAAACCCCTAAATATCTTCCAACTTGTATATCCATTCTCATTTGCATGATTTGCCCCAGGCTATCTTTGTCTGCTGAACTCATATTTGGACTGAACACAAGAACAGACTTAGCATTGTTAACACGAAGTCCCGAAAGATCACCAAACTTGTCAAGAAGAGACCTGATATACAGGCCGGCATCAGCAGAAGCTTTGAATGCAAGCAAGAGGTCGTCGGCATACAGAAGGTGGGAAATAGAAGGTCCACCACCTCTGCATTTAACCCCCTGTATCAACCCTCTATTTTCAGCCCTTATCATAGCCAGAGAGAAAGCATTAGCACAAAGAATAAATAGATAAGGACTTAGAGGGTCCCCTTGACGCAACCCTCGTTGCGGAGAAACTCTCCCAGCCATTTGACCATTAAGAAGGGTATAAGATACAGTTTTGACACATTCCATCACAATCTTAACCCAATGATCTGGAAATCCAGTATGAATGAATGAGAATCCTTTCGAGGAAACCCCAACTTAATCTATCATAGGCTTTAAAAAGGTCTATCTTCACCACACACCATTCTGATCTCAACTTTTTAGCTTTGTGAACATAGTTAACAACCTCATATTCAAATAACGAGTGCACTTTTTTTTTTTTCCGAGTATAGTTTTTAATTTTTAGGGTAAATTACAAAATAGGGTCCTGTGGTTTGGCCCCGTTTCAGATAAGGTACATGTGGTTTGAAAAGTTTCAAATTGAGGCCTGAGGTTTACGCCGTTTGCAAAATGGGGTCTAGGTGGTTTTGGCTGTTAAAAATAAACGATGCACGTGATTATCACGTGCACCCTAACCTGACTTCTTTTTTTTTTTTTGGCTCAAATCCTAATTTTGGTGGGCGTCGGTGGAGGTTGATGCAGGTTGCTCATGACACAAATTAGGCGAACCCAGCAAAAGTACTACATTCAGATATGGGGTTTTCCTTGGACATTGATGCAGGTTGCTCATGACATAAAAACAAGTGGGATGCACATTATCGGCTGAGATTATTATCTTCTATTTCATTTTCTGCTGCATCAGGTAGCATTCACATATAGCAACCAAACAGAAGCATGAAAAATAGAATGAAATAGGGTGGAAAGCCAAAAGCCAAAAAAAAAAAAAAAATCGAGACCAAAATAGATCAACTAAAAAAACTCAGAGGTGCAATTGGAACGGAAGTTCCTAGCGACGGAAAGAAGGCGCTTAGCAGAGTGGAGAGCAAGAACCAGATTAGAGGACCAGGAAGTAGCAAAGCCAGAAGTAGAAGCATCCACCAAATCGATAATCTCCTCGAACAAGTGAGAGAGAAGCGAGATCCGACGAACCAGATCGATGCAGTCCTTCTTGAAAATCGCATCGGCGGCAATGGCGGTACCAGAGGAAGAACTATCAGAAGCGCCGCCGCACATTCCGGCGATGTCGTGAACGAGGCCTAGGAGTTCCACCGTGCGGTCTCCGACGCCGACGACTCCGCCGACCATCGTCACGATCTCTTGGGTCTTCTTTTTCTTGATTCTGTCAGAGAAGAGTCCAAAGCTCTGTAAGACTTTCTTCTTGACTAACAACGACGCCCACAATACACGAGTTAAAAGATTATTGTTGATATCGTTGAGCAAAATTAGGATTTGAGAAAAAAAAAAAGTCAGGTTAGGGTGCACGTGATAATCACGTGCACTGTTATTTTTAACGGCCAAAACCACCTAGACCTCATTTTGCAAACGGCGTAAACCTCAGGCCCCAATTTGAAACTTTTCAAACCACACGTACCCTATCTGAAACGGGGCCAAACCACATGACCCTATTTTGTAATTTACCCTAATTTTTAATAGAGATTACTTGGTCCGTCGTACCTGCCAACCATTATAAATGGCTTCAACTTCCTGGATTACTTTCTCACTTCAGCATTAGCTAATGTGCTTTTCTTGGTTTGATATACAGCAATTACAGTAAACTAGAACAGCTTATTGATATTAAAAAAGAAATACTGACGTTGTGTAGAAATTGCCAATTACACTACGTACAAATTACAATAACTGATGGTACAAGTTACAATAACTGATGCAACCAAAGTCTACAAAAGAACCCTAAATGCCATGACAACACAAATTACATACAATTCAGCTACCAAAAGAAAAAGGTAAGACGAGTTCAATAAGTCAATTGATGGTACAGATGCTGAAATTGATCAATATGATCATCTATGCTCGACATCAAACCAGAAAAGAAGAGAAGTTCTTGCATAAATCACTCTCACTCGTTGCAATGTAAGATCCCCGCTTGTCAGAACGGCTTTGGCACCTCCCTCAATGCGGGTTTGTGAAACGAAAACACCATCGCCGTTGCTCTTATTTGACAAGGGAAGTATCTCCCCACTATTAGCTGTACTCACAATGGGGCAAGAGAGGTAATCCAGAGGATTTGATTCACACTGAAGTATGCACCCATCTATAGTAAGCCTTCCCTTTCTGTGTAGCAAACAGCAGCCAAGCTCTGCCTTCACAGTTAAATTTGCTAGTTTGCAAGTGGAAAGGAACTCCAGTGCACTGCTCAGACAAAATTAAGAGCGGATACCAAATGTTGCTGAAGATGGAAATATATGTAGAGTGATAACTTCAGAAGAGTCCTTTCCAATTTCCATACTGCTGGATTGTGGATGAGATAAAATTTCGAGCTTGGCATTTGCGCTTTGATGAAACCCACATTCAATGCATGGCTCAAAAGCAGAAATTGTCACGCCAAACAAGGTATATTATCCATTAAAATCCAGCAGCATGTAGGTGGCTCCGAGGAACATTACAAAAGTTCACCAAACAAGGTAAGAATATAAATTATGCAAACCTGTCTGAGCCTCGAGAACAGATGAGCATTGTGTCATCTGGAAGTTCCCCTGCTCCAACCTGAACCACAAAAAGAGACAAAAAAAGTAAAGTATGAAAAGATTTTCCAACATGAATACTTATTTTTTTATGAACTAGGTTAGAGAAGAAGCTTGAATCACCCGATAAAATTAGTGCATACTTCTCAAAGACTCAAACTACACCAGTACATAATTTTTTTGTCTGATAACACCAACTCAATAGCTAGAGCCAGTGTCCAAGACAAATACTTATCTTCTTATGAACTAGGTTAGAGAAGAAGCTTGAATCACCCTGATAAAATTAGTGCATACTTCTCAAACTACACCAGTAAATAAATTTTTTGTCTGACAACACCAACTCAATAGCTAGAGCTAATCAATCTATTCAGTCACTCAAAATTTATGAATTTAGAAAATTGCTACAATGCAGAAGTTTTTTTTTTTTTGATAACACTACAATGCAGAAGTTAAGACATCACTATAACAAGGGAAAAGCTAGAAATCATTGTGAAGACTAAAAAGTGTTTCCACTTTCCAGCTAGGATTTGACATCAGATTAAGGTTAGTGCAAATAAATCTAGAAATTATCAAATAACCATCATATTTAAATACAAACATGACAATAATTAACAACGGAAGGCTTAGATAACTGAAAAGGTCAATCAAAGCTACATGTAAGGCTATAAATTATATAGAAATCTTAGGTTCAACCATTCAAGCCCAACAGAGTTTCAAGATTTGCTCCACTACTATAGACAAATAATCTCAGCAAGAGAGCAGGTAGTAGCAATAATTTTGCTAACCATCTTCCCATACTCAACTTCCATTTTTTTTTTCCCGTCTAATTAGACTTCATGAACATATATCTGCTGATTAGGTAATGAAGATTGAATTACAACATACATAATAGCTCTTGTAATTATTCAGAGAAGAAAAATGGCAAGAAGATCTACATAAGGGTCAAACATCTCTCCTAAAAATGATGTGAAGAAAAAAAATAAAGGATATACTTTATTTTACTTCTTTTGGTAGGCGACTAAATGAAGGTTTTTGATTCTTCCGCACAGGATTAATAAGAGAGTCACAGGACTCACCAGGCAAAGCGGTTTCTTTATCTGAATGTTGGAGACATGATGACTCCCTCCAGCTGCAACTAGAATGGTATCACCTGGTCTGTAAGAACCAAAACAATGATCATAATCCACACCCATATGGAAAACACCAATATTATACAAAAATAACAATGATTTTACAAACCTAGCAGCAGAGACAGCAGTTTCAATGCTGGGGAAAACACCAGGTTCACATGAGTCTTTAACTGATCGATCTACCCGAAGCCACAAGCGAGGATGACATGCCAAGTGATTCCATCTGTGGCAAACGAGGGCGGTGTTATAGCGATCTGCAAACTCAATAGCAGCTTCGTGACAGAAATGAAATGACACCAATTTCATACCCTAAACCCTATTCCATGTTCCAAATGATCAATAACAACAAGTACAATCATCGAACGGCATGGCGAACACAATCGCATCAAACCCAGCATAAAAAAGAAAAAAAAAAAAGATTCCAAATTGAATAGACAAAACCCTAAACTGGGTATTGTTTAATTGAGCTAAAGCAACCGTAGATACAACAATAATTAAAAAAAAGAATAGGGTTTACCAGGAATAGGGGAAAGGAAGCTGAAGATGTGCATAAGACAACCATCATCGAGACTATTGATGGAAGAAGGTGAGGATGAAGAACATAACCTTCGCTTCAGCTCTCCCTTGTGTACTTTGTGTTGTTGCTCATCTTCCTCCATGTTGGTGTCTAACTCTGAATTCCTTCCTACTCTTCGCGCTTAGGCCTTTCTTCTTCTACCCTTTTGGCTTCGTTCTCATCCTATCCTGCACCATAAAATGTGGAACCGACAATATACGCAAACTTGGCCGATTTCTTACCATTTTTTTTCGGGTTAAATTGTCATTTTAGTCCTGAAGGTATGTCCTAATGTTCATTTTGATCCTTTATGTTTCAAAATGTTTAAATTGATCTTAAAATGTACTTTTTTTTATTATCTAATTGAGAACGTTAACAAACGAGGTTAAATCAGTACTGAGATTGCTCGTTTCACGGTCAAATAAGCAAATTTGATTATATCTCTTTTGTTTGAAATTCGAATGTAACAAATTCAGAGTTACGAGCTACGAATCTTAAGCCCTACCTTTTGGCTTCACTCTCATCCTATCCTGCACCATAAAATGTGCAACCAACAATATAAGCAAGCTTGGCCGAAATCTTACTTTTTTGGTCGAATGTTTGTTTTGATCTATTATCATTGTCTCAAAGTTCATTTTGATTTGTGATCTTTCAAGAATTTCAAATTAGACCATTATCTATGTAACTTTAGTTGGTTCTACTATAAATTGTTCCATTTGTTCTTTTGAATTTTAATGATCTGACATCTGACTTCTCTCTCATGCCTATCTCTTTTCCTCTCTCATACATGTCTTTGTTTCGTTTTGAAGATCGTGGATTTACAAACTTCATTTGTAATCAAATATATTGTCTTTTTGTTGCTATTTTCTTAATAAAAAAAACCATATTATTCAAAAATGCCACCCAGGTGAGAGAAAGAGACAAATAGGAGAGAGAAAATCCAAATCATGTGCCACATCATAAAAAACAGAGAAAAGAGATGAAGTTTAACAGCATAATCATTTTGAACCAAGTTGTATATATAATGGACTAATTTGAACTTTGTGAAAGATAATAGACCAAAGTGAACTTTGAGACAGAGATAATGGACTAAAATAAGCATTTGACCTATTTTTTATTTCCCCTTCTAATTTTTTCTATTTTTGTTTTTATTTTTAATTTTTTGGTTTAATACAGGTTTAATTTACTCTTATGCTTGATTTATCACTTTCTAGTTATGTTATGCAATATTTACATGTGTTTAAAAACTCATTTCTCTATATATTTTTTCTAAAATTCAGATTATAAGTTTCGTTATTGTTAGATATGATAATAAATTATCAGTCAATGAGTCACACATTATTTGTCAGTGGTAGATCTGAGCAGTATTTAGCTCACAACTATTCTCAGTGTTATAGTCTAGAGTAGTTCTATAATCATACATGCAGGACTCCTGTTTGTGCATTTATTGTTGGGTATTATTATAAATTAATATATATATATTATATGTTTATTAAGTGGAGAGGAATTATTATTTGATTGGTGCAGCATATATATATATATATATATAGGAGACATTAATAATGTGTATCATGAAGCTTTATGTGCCGTTGGAATTGGATTAAAAGAGATTAAAAGCTTTTGAAGGCAAATGAACATGTGGTGTCCGTTGGTGAAGTGCAACGATTGTTTTATGGCATTTGAAGAGAAATAAAGGACATTTTATGGCATGTAAATGGACGTTGGGTGTGATTCAAGGTAATTAAGAGGAAGATTAATACATATTAAAACTAATAAGTGGTGAGCAATCAACATGGCCTATATATATGGGTGTGTGCGGCATTAGAGAGAGATAGTAGAGATATGGCTCATATGGTGTAAAATAAACTAAGATACACACATACATGTTTTATATATTTGGATTGAGAAAAGGTGTGGGGGTGAGAGTCCTATCTATCACCTTTGTGCAGAGGTGATAGTTCAAACAGGCGAGTACTGGGCTGTTGTATCCTGGAGGTAACACGTCAGTGTACCCAATGCACCGGGTGATATGACTAAATCAACCCGTGGGAGACGTGAAATTACCTTAAAGAAAGCGAGATATCCGTGCCTCAGCCCAGGACCACGCATTTTGTTTTACTAACAATTTTATCTTGTTTTAGTGTTTCTCTTGTTTTCAGGTAGCAACTCCAACATTTATCTATTGCCAAGAATCTTGTGTTCCATGGCAGAACCAAGCATATTAATGTCAAGTTTCATGCTACAAGACAGATGGAGCAAAAAGGGGAAGGTTTCAGTTTTTGCGAGCAGAATTAGGATTTTTATGTAAAAATCTTAAGGAGGAGAATGTTAGTAATAAAGATTTTTACTTAGCACTTTTGTGTATTTTACTGCTCATTGTATGGGCTCTATTTTCTCATTGTACTTGTCTTTCATTTTCTTACTACTGTCCTGCACTATTGTTTTATGATAAGTGGAGTAGGTAGTATTTGATATTCTAGGCATGGTTCTCTTGTGTAAAAGTTTTGCTGTAACTCTTTGTAAAAGTTTCTGATGTCTAGAAATGGTATAAAAATGAGCTCTTGTAGTTTCTTCATACAAAAGCAGAACAATGAAGAGCTCATAGTATTATTAAACTAGTATTTTTAACTTGATAAGCCATTTCAAGTAAGAGATATTAGTTAATAAACGTCATTAATTGCGATGCTGAGAGGGATGGGAAGGTTTAAAAGTCATTTCAAGATTGGCCATATAGTATGAAATGTCAAAGTGATTTGAGGACACTGAAATCATGAATCTCCAAAAGTAAACTCTCCTTTGAATGACAAATATGTTGGCATTGAAATTGTTTTAGGCAATAAAGAAGCTCCATTTTATGTTTTTCTGTATTCTAAACAAAATTCAATTGTGACAGTTTAGTAAGAGCAGACAGGACACTGCTGTTTTATTTTTTTATTAATTAATTTCTGACTGCAAAAAACAAAGCCAAAGTAAGAAAGAAGCTTGGCTTGATCAAAGGTAATCCTGCTACCCCTTTTAAAGTTCTTCCTTAAATATATTCTTTAATAATTTTGAAATATCAAGTTTACATGCTCCTTCAATCAAATCTGGAAAGTTTGGGAAGAATCTTAGAATGCAAAGGCTACATTCTCAAAGTGATGTTTCTTCAAGCTAAATTTAGTTCTTAAAATTATAAGATAAATAAGGGAAGAAGAAGATGACACCACAATATATAGGGTTCAGATTCAAAATTTGGATCCTACATCCTCTCCTCAAACATGAAATGTGCTTGAGAGTTTTATAATTAATGGGTAATCACACTACAATAAGAAATACAACACAATATTCACAATTTTCGCCTGAATTTAATTACAAAACTCTAAGGTAACTGAATTTTATCAAACGAAAATCAAAGCAAACTTCTTACTACTGGAGGCTTCACAAGCATTTTATACAAGATGCTTAGCCAAATGTGAAGTAGTATAAAAGAAAGAAATAAAAGCACTTGAGATCAACTCAAATAACAATGAAGAGCCTTTCTTGTTGGTGTTCAATGCTTTAGTTAAAGCCCCAAGTTCCTCTTTGATCCTCTTGTTGCTGATGCTGCATTTATACACAAGAAAGGAAGATATCAAGAAATGATATGAAATTGACCTCTTGTGCTTTCTTCATACAGAGGCAGAAGAATGAAGAGCCCTAAGTATAAACTGATATAATTAACTTGATAAGCCATTTTAATTAAGAGACATGTTAGTTAGTCAACATCATTGTGAGGTAGAGAGGGGTCGAAAGGGTTCAAAATCATTTAAAAATTAGGTTCACTGATATCCGATGGGCAATATTCATTCCCATATAAATATAGTATGAAATCTTGAAGTGATTTGAAGGCACTGAAATCATAAAGTCCCACAAGTAAGATCTTCTTGAAACCCAAGTATGTAAGTTTCTAAGTTCTTTCTCAAAGAGGGGTTGCTCAAAAACATGGATGAAGTTAAAAGATTTAATTGATTAAATGATAGTATTTTTGAAATTTAGGTGCACAAGCATTGTTTGACTGAAAAAAAGAGTTAGGCCCTTTTACGGGAATTTTTACGAGTGATAATGAGTAGTACTGCATAGAAAAAAGGAATTGCAATATGACAATATAAATGAGTGGAATTAGGAAACTCACTAGTTCAGACTTCAGACTAGTTTTGTACTGCAGGTTAATGAAGTATATATATATAGGTAAAATGTGATCCAGCTAGTGCACAAAGATGATTGAGTAAATTAGCTTATAGATAAAGGCATAAAATTAGCCGGCACAAAAATTACAAAGGTTATACTTATGCATATAATATATAAAGCTAGCAGAGATGGAGGGAGTATACCTTTAAAGTCATCAGATTATAATGAGAGGGATATGTGAGAAATTTTAGGCCAATCTTTTCCTCGTTCCCTTCGACATCGTTGCTCGAGCAATGGGCATTGACCCCAAATTGTTAAATGAGAAAGGGATTTTGGAAAACCATCAACCTCTGGAATGTTTTCAAAACTCAGAATAGGACAATGCCAAATCTCTATGGATTGAAGAGATTGGAGGTGGAGAAGAGCCTTGTAGTTTATTGCCCTTAATTTGGAGCACCACTTGAATTTTAGAGACTTCACATTAGGTGGCAACAATCCTTCCTCAGGGAAGGACTCCACATCTTCATCACCAATTGTGATTTCTTCCAAAGAGCAGTGCTGGTGCAAATCCTAATCCATACAGGAAGTAATCATTTTGGGGCAACACAAGATTGTAAGAGAGAGTAGGGTTGGAAGCAAACCATCCTGTTCCTGAGGAAGGAATTCTGTTTCTGCACAATCATCTTTCAATCTGCATTTTGATGCCTTGAGAACTGAGCTCTCCAGATTCTTGCACAAAACAATTCTTAGAGTTTTCAAAGATGGTAGATGTTGAGGCAGGGACTTTCTCGATTTGGGACAATCAAATATATAAAGCTCTTCAAGACATGGGAAACTACTCTCACCTTCTTCATCAAATATATTCCATTCTTCCCATTCTTCCATAAGCTCAAAACTTAAATATGAAAGGGATCTGAAGAATGGAACACATGATGAGCTATTTCCATAAAACTCCTTGCCAATCACCTTTACTCCATTAAATTTAGAAATCTCAAGTTTTTTCAGCAAAGGAAGCTGCCCCAATGGTGGCAAATTAATACAAAATCTGCAACCTGATAAGTTTAAAGACACTATATTGGGCAAACAAACACCATCAAACCAATCTGGAAATACTCTACCCCCATAGCCTGCAACTAACACCTCTTTAATGTCACAATTAGGCTCCAGGGCCTCCAATATGCGCTCTTGCCGTTCCTGTTCTCGTTCTCCCTCTTCATGCTTTTCAATAGTTTTCCATCTCAACTCTAATTTATCCAAATGCTTATCTTTCATTTGTGCATCTGTTGCTGTCCAAGGATCAATCACATTTTCCAAATTTGAAATAATTAGTGTTCCCCTTAAACGATCTAGGGCCCCTAATTCCTTCAAATCGTATCCTTTCTTCTCTCCCACAACAAATTTAGTCATTGTCTCAAGTTGATTTAACTTCCCCATATATTTGGGCATCTTCTGTATGCCACTATCTTCCAAGTCAAGATGATACAAGTTGATGAGTTTCGTTAAATCCGATGGCAACTTAGTCAGGTCCACGCAACCTTTTAATTTTAATGTTTGTGAATTTATCATCAACATATTGAACTTGGCAACTCTTTAATTTCACTGTAAGAACCGTCCAAATAACGTAAATACTTGAAATTACCAATGTTATTCATCAACCTTTCCACATTATCATATCTATTCATAGACAGCACCCGCATAAGATTGAAATGAGTATCTCTTGACAACAGAATATCCACTATATCACCTTTTCTCCCAAGAAAATAGTCAAAAGTACTGGAGCAATGTCCAAGTAACATGAAGCTTCTTAATTGGCTGCACCCAGAAAAAGGTAATTCTTGAACATTAGCATAACCTTTACCGGAATATCTCCTGCCCAATCACTTTCTAGCTGCAAACAAAACTCTCCAGCCACAGACTTTGCTAAATCATTCATAAGGTCATGCATAACAAAGTAATCTTTATTATTTTTTGATGGTTCTCCACCCACTTCTTGCATGCTTTGACCTCTCGAACTAGAATGCAACAGACCTTCTGCCATCCATAACTGGACTAATACATCCTTGTCTATCTCGTAATCTTTAGGAAAGATAGAACAATAAGTAAAACATTGCTTAAGATTTGAGGGTAGATAATGGTAACTTAGTCTTAGAGATGGGATTATATTGCTATCATTCTCTGATAAGTTCCATATATCACTACCCAAAATCTTATTCCAATCCTTGGGAGTTAGTTTTGTGCGCAATAAACTCGCCAAAGTTTTGATGGCCAACGGCAACCCTCCACACTTTTTAACAATTTCTCTACCAATTGATACAAGATTTGGATCGATCCCATTTTGTAGGTCACTAAATGCATGTTTTGCAAATAACTTCCAACAACTCTCATCTTCCAATTGCTTTAGAATATGCACATGGGCAGAGTTCATGACATCTGCTACCTTCTTATTACGAGATGTTACAAGGATCTTACTCCCTGAAGCTCCGTAGTTGAAAGGAGCTTTCAAGACCTCCCACATTTGACGATTCTCATTCCAAACATCATCAAGAATAAGGAAGAATTTCTTTCCCTTCAATCTCTCCTTAAGTTTAAGTTGATGATCCTCAGAATCTTTTGTTGGACATTCCAGTTTTTTAAGAATTTCTTTTATTATCAAAAGAACATCAAATTCTTCTGAAATGGTCAACCAGACTCTGAGTTGAAAGTGATCCTTCATCCTTTGATCTTCATACACAAGCCGGGCAAGGGTGGTCTTACCCATCCCCCCCAAACCTGTGATGGCAATCACATTCACAGGATCATTGCCTCTATGTGATGATAACTTGTTTATTATGCTTTCTTTATCATAATCTCTACCATATGTAGCAGATTCATCTATTATAGATGAAGATGGCAATCTTTTGAACAGTTTCCTGTTGACTCCCACTTGGATGCCAGCAGTGCCAAAGTCTGCCTTCAATCCTAGAATCTCATTTTGGCTGATGAGATATTCTAGGTTGTCAAGCACTTGTTGAAGCCTTGACTCAATTGTTTGGTCAAACAGACTAACAGAAGGAGCAAGGAAGTGTCGTACCTTAGTGGTAACACTTTGAGATTGATCAGCAGCCAGCTTCTCAGTAGAAATCTCATCCAAGAGGTCCTCAGCCTTGAACACTTGATGCTTGAGCTCATCACGCCACTTCTTCACATTGGGGTTTCTGTACTGTCTCTCCTCTGCATCTTCAATGACTTGATTCACAGAAATCAGGATGATGTGGAGTTTCTCAAGCAATCCCTCTTTGAGTTTTCTACTTCGGAAGAAATCAAACATCTCAGAAGAAGCCAATCTCTCAAAAGCCACCTGAAGAGAAGCTGAGAGAAATGCTCCACCTACTAACTCAGCCATGAATTTTTTGGATATGGAAACACAAGACACTCAGTAGCAACGGAAGTTTGTTGGTATTTTTTGAACGTTAGTGCATATATTTATTTGTAGGGAGTGATGAGAGATATATGAAGAAAGTTGAAAGGCATACTTGGTTAATTGGTTCGAACTAGACGTAATTTCTGTTGAATAATGATGTAAGAGGATTGGATTTTTTCTTTTCTGTATAGTGGGGAACAATGCAAGACATATCATATAACTAAAGTAGCAATTAGCCAATGAATTTCTGCGATCTGTTCTACAAACACATGTCTTATTACTTTAATAAAAAAAAGATGAATTTGTGGTTCTTGATGCTAATATTTATGTTCATGGAGTGATGAGGATAAGTGTACTTGGTTGGTTCCTCACAATTTCAATAGAATCTTACTTTAATGGCCTAGAAGGATATGATTTTTGCTACTTTCACCTGTTCATAAGTAACACTGAGCTAGTTGGTTCCACGCAATTGCTATAAAAGACTCACTTTACGTATCCAATAATTTAATTTGAGGCCTCTTTGTGTTGTTGGACTGTTAAATAATAGACAACTTTTAAAAAAGTGCACTAAATAATTGGTTTCTTTGGGTGGGACAGGATGCAAAGATTTCTCAAAAGCAAAATATGTATGTGTTCTGTATGATACACTCTATGTACTAAAATGAGCAAGAGAAAGCTAAACAAGCTAAAATACACACAATGCAAAGTGTCCAAACTTTTTTTTTTCATCATTATCAAGTATTCTCCCATTCCGCATAAATTTCGTAGTTAACAAAAAATAAATTATAACATATCAGTTAGAATAAATATGCATCAGTTACCGTTTAAATGATGAGGAGTCCTCAATTTTCAAATCAATTTTTTAAAACTCACCAAAATTTTTAGAATGCTTTAGTTCATTTTCAAAGTTCTTCGAAGGTTGATTTAGTTATGAATGTAAAAAGATAAGAGAAAAGAGATGATGACACCAATATATAGAAGTTTAAAATTTTTAGAATGCTTTAGTTCATTTTCTTAAACTGCTTGAAATCTTAAGTCAAACTTCGAAGCAAAAATATGACTGAATTTGGAGAAAATCATAAAAAGTAGTATGGAATCTCAAAGTGATTTAAGGACACTGAAATCAGTAATCCCCCCACAAGTAAACTCTGCTTTGAATGACAGATATGTTGAAATTGAAATTGTTTTGAGCATTAAATTAAAGCAGCTCCATTTTAAATGTTTTTGTATATTCTGAAGAAAATTCATTTGTCAGATTAAAGTACACGCACATGAAACTTCTGCAAAGCCAACCTCATAGGAAAGGCCTTACTCAACAAATTCAATTATGATTGACAGTTAAGTAAGAGCAGACTCTAAAGAAAGTAAAATACACCACAATATTCACAAGTTTTTTGTCTGAAGAAAACTATTACAAACCTCTAAAGTAACCGTTAATTCTATCAAAGCAAACTTCTTAATACAGGACAGCTAGCCAAATGTGAAGTAATATAAACAAAGAAATAAAAGCACTAAAGTTCAACTCAAACAATAATTAAGAGCCTTTCTTCTTGGTGTTCAGTGCTTTTGTTCCTCTTGTTGCTGCATGTATGCACAAGAAAGGAAGACATCAACATATGACATAAAATCGAGCTCTTGCACTTTCTTCATACAAAGGAAGAAGAATGAAGATTCCTAAGCATAGAGTGATAATGAACTTGATAAGCCATTTTAGTTAACAGACACATTAGTTAGATAACATTGTTGTGAGGCAAAGAGGAAAAAGGGTGAAAAATCATTTCAGAATTAGGTTCAGTGATATTTGATTGGCGATAATCATTCCCATAAATCTTAAAGTAATTTGAAGACACTGAAATCATAAATTCCCAGAAGTAAGATCTTCTTGAAACCCAAGTATCTAAATTATTACTAATTAAGGTCATTCTCAAGTATCATGTCATGCTTAGGATTAGGAAGACAAATAGATTTTGGAAAACTCCCAAACCTGAAAAAATTCTTCGTGATGTGCTCTTTCTCACCAATCAAAAGGACTGCTTCCAGCATTGAACATCCTTCACATGAAAACATATTGGAAATTGTTTGAGAAATCAAGGCAAGTGAAGTTAATAAAACATGCTCAACACAAAAATGGAATCTAAATTTTGATAAGGCATACCTCAATTCTCAGCATTGCTTGATTCGTTTTCTCAATGTCAGTATAGGATGTAAGCTTGGCATCCTATGAATAAAAATGTATTTCAGATAGCTACAGCAAAGATTTATTTATCAAGTGTGAATCTCACACCAAAAGAGTTGATTCCATTACTATAACAGTTTAATTGATAAAAATCAATAGAAAGAAAATGAATATTTATAGAAAAAAACTGTCAAAACATCATAAGCTGCTGCAATGATATTATAATAGTAGAGGTTACAGAATTGAGATTTTTGTTCACTTGTGCTTTAGCTGACATAGAAAAAAGCTATATATAGATCCTTAATTTTTTTTAGTTGACGCAGCTATATTTTAAAATAATTACAAAAGGTTATACATATAACTTACTAGGGGCTTGACGTGCCCGTTGAAAATTAAAAAAAAAAATTTATATTGATAAATGAGTATCATATATAATATAAGATAACTTATATATACATACATCCTTAACTTTTTTTTTTAATTGACGCAGTTAAATTTTAGAATAAATTTTATTTATTCGTGATGTACTCTTTTTCACCAATCAAAAGGACTGCTTCCAACATTGAACATCCTTCGCATGAAAATTGAAAACATATTGGAAATTGTTTTGAGAACTCAAACCAAGTGAAGTCAAATAAACGATACTCAACACTAAAATGGAATCTAAATTTTGATAAGGCATACCTCAATTTTCATCATGGCTTCTGGTCAATGTCAGTTTCAATGGGATGTAAGCTTGGCCTCCTGTGAATAAAAATGTATTTCAGACAGCTAGCTACAAGAAAGATTTATTTATCAAGTGTGAATCTCACACCAAAGGAGTTGATTCCATTACTTGTTTAATTGATAAAAGTCATAGTTGTCAAATCGGAATTCCAGTTATGAATCGTTAAGCTAATTTTTGAATCATGAATCGTGAATCGTATCGAATCGTAGGATTCAAGAATACAATGAAAAATAGTCTGAAGTACATTATATCAATGACAAAAAATCATATAGGTCTCACAAAAAGTCATAAATGACAAATCATAATAATCGAATCGTTGGATACTAATAACTATGGTCATAAAAATCAATAGAAAGAAAACGAATATTTATAGAAAAAAAACAGTCAAAACATCATAAGCTGCTGCAATGATATTATAATAGTAGAGGTTACAGAGTTGAGATTTTTGTGCACTTGTGCTTTAGTTGACATAGAAAAAAGCTATATATATATATATCCTTAATTGTTTTTAGTTGACTCAGCTATAACTTATATATACATACAACCTTAACTTTTTTTTAATTGACGCTGTTAAATTAAAGCTAGCACCAGTAGTAGAATCCACAAAATATAGTAGAGATGGTAAATTAAGCAATTCTTGAACAGAATGTAAAGGTAGCAGAGATGGAGGAATTACCTTTAGCACCAGTTTTCAATGTTGGGGATGTGAGAGATTTTATGCCAATCTTGTCCTTTTTCCCATTTGCATCGCTGCCTCAGCAATGGGCAGTAACCCCGAATTGATAAATGAGAAAGGGAATTTGGAAAACCGTCAACCTCTGGAATGCTTTCCAAACTCAGAATTGGACAGTGCCAGATCACTAAGGATTGAAGAGAGTGGAGGTGGAGAAGACCCTTGTAGTTTATTTCTTTTAATTTTGAACAATTCCAAACTGTCAGAGACTTGACATTAGGTGGCAGCAATCCTTCCTCAGGGAACGACTCCACTTCAGAATCATGAATTTCAATTTGTTCAAGGGAAAGGTGGTGGTGCAGATCCCAATCCATGCGGGAAGCCATCATTTTGGGGCATTTTGAGATATAAAGAGAGCATAGGAATGAATGCAAACGATGATGTTGGTGAGGAAGCGATTCCATCTCTGCACTCTCATCTCTCAACCTCCTTCTTGACGCCTTTGGAACTGAACTCTCCAGATTATTGCAGTACTCTAATTCTAACCTCTTCAAAGATGGAAGATGCTGAGGCAGGGACTTTCTCAACTTGGGACAATTAATTATAGCCAGCTCTTCAAGACATGGGAAACTACTCTCACCTTCTTCCTCACCACCTACATTATTATTCCATTCTTCCCATTCATACATACTACTGAAACTTAAATATGTAAGGGATCTGAAGAATGTTGACCCATTCCCGTAGAACTCTTCTCCAATCACCTTTAATCCATCAAATCTAGAAATCTTAAGTTTCTTGAGCAAAGGAAGCTGCCCCAGTGGTGGCAAACTAGTACAATTTCTGCACTGTGACAACTCTAAAGACACTACATTGGGCAAACTAACACCATCATGGAACCAACTTGGAAATATTCTACCCCCATACCCTTCAACTACAACCTCTTTAATCTCACCATTAGGCTGCATAGCCTCCAATATGCGCTCTTCCTGTTCCTGTTCCTGTTCCACCACTTTAAGACTTTCGGACCAACTCCTCTGCCACCTCAACTCTAATTTTTCCAAATTCTTCTTATCTTTCATTTTCGCCTCTGTTGCTGTCCTTGGATCAGTAACATTTTTCAACTTTGAAATAACGAGTGTTCCCTTTATACGGTTTAGGGCCCCTAATTCCTTCAAATCATATCCTTTCTTCTTTCCCACTACAAATTTACTCATTGTTTCAAGCTGATTCAACTTTCCCATATCCTTCGGCATCTTCTCTAGGCCACTACCTTCAAAGTCAAGATGACACAAGTTCACGAGTTTTGCGAAATTGGATGGCAACTTAGTCAAGCTCTCGCAACCTTTTAACTTTAAAGTTTGCAAATTTATCATCAAACATATTGAACTAGGCAAATTCTTGATTTCACTGTAAGAAAAGTCTAAATAACGTAAATGCTTGAAATTGCCAATACTATTCCTCAACCATTTCACATGAGAATATCTATTCAAAGATAACACCCGCATATGATTGAAATGAGTAGCTCTTGAAAACAGAGTATCCACTATATCACCTTTTCTCCCACGTCCGAGCAACATGAAGCTTCTTAATTGGCTGCACGCAGAAAAAGGTAAACATTGAACCTTAGCATAATCTTTGCGGAAATATGACAAGTAACGGACCTTTATTGGAATATCTCCTCCAGCCCAATCACTGTCTAACTGCAAACAAAACTCTCCAACCACAGACTTTGCTAAATCATTCACAAGGTCATGCATCACAAAGTAATCTTCGTTATTTTTCGATGGTTCAAAGAATGACCTCGACTCTAGATCATTGAAGAATTCATTGCCTACTTCTTGCATGCTTTGACCTCTCAAGCTAGAAGACAAGAGACCCTCTGCCATCCATAATTGGATTAACACATCCTTCTCTATCTCATAATCCTTAGGAAAGACAGAACAATAAGCAAAACATTGCTTAAGATTTGAGGGTAGATAATGGTAACTTAATCTTAGAGATGGGATTATATTGCTATCATTTTCTGATAAGTTCCATATATCACTCTCCAAAATCTTTGTCCAATCCTTGGGAGATAGTTTCGTGCGCAATAAACTTCCCAAAGTTTTTATTGCCAAAGGCAACCCTCCACACTTTTCTACAATTTTTTTACCAATTGGTACAAGGTCTGGGTCCATCCCATTTTGTTGGTTACTAAATGCATGTTTTGCAAATAACTTCCAACAATTCTCATCTTCCAGTTTCTTTAGAGGATGCACGTGGGCTGAGTTCATGACATCTGCTACCTTTTTATTACGAGTTGTTACAAGAATCTTACTTCCTGAAGCACCATAGTTAAAAGGAGCTTGCAAAGCATCCCACATTTGACGATTCTCATTCCACACGTCATCAAGAACAAGGAAAAATGTCTTCCCCTTCAATATCTCCTTAAGTTGAAGTCGAGGATCATCAGAGTCTTTTGTTGGACATTCCAGTTTTTGAAGAATTTCTTTTGTAATCCGTAGAACGTCAAATTCTTCTGACACGGTCAACCAGATTCTGAGTTGAAACTGATCCTTCATCCTTTGATCTTCGTACACAAGCCGAGCAAGGGTGGTCTTACCCATCCCCCCCAAACCTGTGATGGCAACCACATTCACAGGCTCATTGCCACGGTGTGACAATAACTTGTCTATTATGTTCTCTTTATCACCATCTCTGCCATACATAGCAGATTCATCTATTAAAGATGAAGTTGGCAATCTTTTGAACAGTTTCCTGTTGACTCCCACTTGGGTGCCAACAGTACCAAAGTCAGCCTTCAATCCTAGAATCTCATTTTGTTTGATGAGATATTCTAGGTTGTCAAGCACTTGTTGAAGCCTTGACNCGCCGAGCGAGGGTGGTCTTGCCCATCCCCCCCAAACCTGTGATGGCAATCACATTCACAGGCTCATTGCCACTGTTTGACAATAGCTTCTCTATCATGCTCTCTTTATCAGTATCTCTACCATACATAACAGATTCATCTATTAAAGATGAAGTTGGCATTCTTTTAAACAGTTTCCTGTTGACTCCCAATTGGGTGCCAACAGTCCCAAAGTCAGCCTTCAATCCTAGAATCTCATTTTGTTTGATGAGATATTCTAGGTTGTCAAGCACTTGTTGAAGCCTTGACTCAATTGTTTCGTCAAACAGATTAACAGGACGATTAAAGAAGCCTCGTACCTTTCTTGAAGCATTTTGAAATCCAGAAGACAGCTTCTGTAGTGAGGCCTCAGTAGCAATCTCATCCAAGAGGTCTCCAGCCTTGAAGACTTCATCTTTGAGATCATCAAGCCACTTCTTCACATGTTGGTTAGTGTACTGCCTTTCCTCTGCATCTTCAATAACTTGGCTGACAGAATTAAGGAGAATGTTGAGTTTTTTTAGCAGTCCCTCTTTCAGTTTTCTGCCTCGGAAGAAATCAAACATCTCAGAAGAAGCCAATTTCTCAAAAGCCACCTGAAGAGATGCCGAGAGAAATGCTCCACCCACCAACTCAGCCATGATTGTTTTTGGATATGGAAACACAAGACACAGAGCAGCAACGGAAGTTTGTGGTTTTTCGTGAATGTTAGTGCATATGTTTTTATTTGTAAGGAGTGATGAGGGATATATATGAGGAGCTATAAAGGCATATTCTTTTTTTTTTAACATAAAGGCATATTTTGGTCCCTTAAGTTTGCTCACAGTTTTGTTTTGATCCCTCATATATTTTTCGTTCTATTTTTGCCCCTCAAGTTTCTAAAAAGTTCCATAGCTAGTCACGGATCTTTTTTCATCCATTTTTTCAGTTTAAAAAAGGGAAAAACTAACTTTAATCTCTAAAAAAAATTATTTTTTGTATTCAGATCCTTTTTCTTTTATAATAAGATCAAAACCTAAGAAAAAAAAACAAATTGGAGTTTAGTTTTTCCCTAATGTAAAAGAATAAAATTTTTGGGAGATTGATGTTAATTTTTCCTTATTTTTAACAAAAAAAAAAGTGGATGGAAAAGAGTTAAGAATTAACGGTAGAACGTTTTGGAAACTTGAGGGACTAAAATTGAATGAAAAAAATATGAGGGAACAAAACGGAACTTTAAGAAAACTTGAGGGACAGAAATAGGACATTGGCCTTATCATTGGCCAAAGTCCTATTTCGATCCTTCATGTTTGTTCAAACAGCCTAAAACTTTTTAAAAATTTAAAGGACCAAAATCGAACGTAAAAAATTTAAAAGACGAAAATAAATCTTTAAAAAAATTGAGAAACCAAAATAATACTTTGGACATTAGAATTTGGGTGCTTTTGGGTTACAGCTATATATCTTGAGTTTTTGGCCTAAAAAAAAAGCTATATATCTTGAGTTTAATATTAAAATGTGTTGAGTTTTTCTACAGTAGTATTCACATGGAGCAACAATATTGAATTCTTTGCAGCACATCAGCCACGTCATCATACATAAAATATTGAGCAAGTTGGTTCCATGAAATTGCTACGAAAGTCCCTTTTTATGTGTCAATTGGGTTGTTAAAGATAACTTTTGAAGAAGTGGACAAATAATTCATTTCTTTGGGTGTGACAGCATGCAAAGATTTGTCAAAACATGTGTGCTGTGCATAATATACAATAGGTAATGTATTATATAAAAGTGAGCAAATAGAGATAATAATTTAAATATATCAATGTTTGTTTCTATACTGCCTTTTCTCAGCATAAACATTTTCAATAATATGGTGGACAATAATAAGGTTAATATACAACGCTGAGAAGCAAATTGTGATTTAAAAAGAGTTTGATTTAGCTTCTATGAATATCATTTTGGGGCATTGTGAGATATAAAGAGAGCGTAGGGATGAATGCAAAGGATGATGTTGGTGAGGAAGCGATTCCATCTCTGCACTCTCATCTCTCAACCTCCATCTTGACGCCTTTGGAACTGAACTCTCCAGATTATAGCAGTGATTTAATCCTAACTTTTTCAGAGACGGAAGATGCTGAGGCAGGGACTTTCTCAACTTGGGACAATGCTGAATATAAAGCTCTTCAAGACATGGGAAACTACTCACACCTGCACCTTCTTCATCACCACCTATATTATTCCATTCTTCCCATTCCTCCATATACTTGAAACTTAAATATGTAAGGGATCTGAATGATGATGACCCATTCCCATAAAACTCTTCTCCAATCACCTTTAATCCATCAAATCTAGAAATCTTAAGTTTCTTGAGCAAAGGAAGCTGCCCCAGTGGTGGCAAATTAGTACAAGATCTGCAACGTGATAACTTTAAAGATACTACATTGAAGGCATAGTTAACAACAATGTGAAACGTTGTGGGCATAACTGACACAAAACAAACGTTGAAGGCATAACTGAAACTGACTCCAAATGTTAGAGCCACCAACAGATCTTTTACCTATAAATATATATTGCATGAGTGTCGAATGAATGTCGAATACGGACACGTATTTGACATCGTTGCATCGGTTTTAGCAATTTTTTACCAGTTCTTCTTGTTATTGGCCAGTTTTTAGGCTAGGCATTTTTGTTGATAGATTGGACCACCGATTCGTTCCGATTGTAAAAACAGTGTAATTTAGAGCCAATTTGATTATCATCTCTAAATATTTTTTTAAAATTATTTTGAGAATTTAGAATAATTTTTTTCAGTTTTTTGTTTTGTAAGTTTTAAAAACAATATTTGATGTTTTGAGTTTTAAAACCAAAAAAGTTAAAACAATGTCATCAAACATGTTTTGCAATTTTTTGTTTTCAAAAATAAAAAAACTGCATTTAGAGAAGAATATCAAATAGGGCCTTAATCTCTTGAGGTCTTTGTCGATCTAATTTGGAGGTGAAAAGCAACGAATTTTCTGTTATCTATCACATAAGATGCTAGGCAACTTTGCTCGGAGGGAGGACATCATGCTTGAGCACTTAGTTTTAAGCTCAATATGATAACAAGATATATTTTGACTCAATATGATAACTCTTAGTTTTAAGCTCTTATTGTGTTTATTCTAATTGCAATTGTTTGGATTGTTGACTGAACTAGCTCTTGAAATTAATCATACCTTTGTTAATTGGGGGGTTAGAAAATTTAGTTGATTGGTTTACTTGTTCAAGGGCTAATTAATTGAGTTAACTAATCCAATCCTATGCATTGTTATAGCAATCATATTTTGGTGTTGTGTGAAATCTCCTATATCCTTTGTTGTACCAAGATAGCCTCTGGTCCTCATTTCCGAGTGTTCATTCATATTTTTTCTCACATTCATTTTAGTCCTTTGTTAGTTGCATTTATAGCTTTTAGTTCATTTAGTCATTTAATCAAACACTTCTCATACAACCATTTTGTTATCATTTAATCAAAGACAGTGAGAGCAGCAGTGAAGGGAATTGTGAAAGCAAGATGCAAGTTACTGAGGATAAGTGGTTCTTGATGGTTATAATTAGCTCTAGAGAGTGATGAGAGATCAATGAGTGATATGAACCCAAGCCTAAGGCCCAATCCTTCACGTCATATCAATGAGATCACATGGTTTGTTATATGTATTTTTTTTTCACCTTTTGGCATTTTCTATATGGAGGGATCAACTAGCCCGTTACTTTCTGTTTTACCTAATCTTTTGTTCATTGATAAAAGTAAGATGGTATCACATATTCACATGTAAAATGCAGACAAGATCATACTAAATAAAAAAGCTGAAGGCCAGCATGCATGGATCTATGCAAAACGTTTGCTTTTTGACTATTTCGTGCTTCGTGATAAATAAAATTGCAACGTTAGGTGAATTTGCATGTGTGATGTGTTGTGAAACGTTAATTAAGAATTTTACTGTCCTTTACTTCTCATTTGTGTGCCCAATTCACTAAACTAAATATTCTGAGTTTCTGAATCCGCGTGCTTTATTTTAATTTTCTTTATTTTTCATACCCAAAAGCTTTCAATTAGAATTTAAGTGCTTTTGGGTTACAGCTATATATCTTGAGTTTAATATTGAATTTTTTTACGGTAGTAGGATTCAAATGGAGCAACAATATTTAATTCTTTGCAGCACATCAGCCACGTCATCATATCACCTGTTTATATATAATATTGAGTAAGTTGGTTCCACGAAATTGCTATGAAAGTCCCTTTTTATGTGTTCAATTGGGTTGTTAGATAACTTTTGAAGAAGTGGACAAATAATTTATTTCCATGGGTGTGACAGGATGCAAAGATTTGTAAAAAGCAAAACATGTGTGTTGTGCATAATATACATACAATAGTTATTAAATAAAAGTGAGTAAAAACAACGACTAAAGCATTTTTCCACTAGGTGTGGTCGGTCATTTGGATCAACCGATGTCAATGTTGATCCATATTCATGAGAAATACTACAAAGGTTTTACATTAGTTGTCGCCTGCCTAATACAACCCTCCTCAATGTTGATCCATATTCATGAGAAATACTACAAAGGTTTTACATTAGTTGTCGCCTGCCTAACACAACCCTCCTCTTTTAACGGACTTGGGATCGTTAATGTAATCATAAATAAACACAGGCAAAGTTATTATATAAAAGTGAGTAAATAGAAATAGTTTAAACATGGAAAAAAAAACTTAGGTAATGTTCTTTATATGTTTGCTATAAGGTTCGTCCAATCAGAAACTTGATTTACATTCTCTCTCTTTTATGATTGGTCATGCGTGTGTTTAATATAGACAATAGGTCAATAGAATATTGACACTTGGAATTATATTTCATGATGATACTGACCTGTACTGCCTTTTCTCTACACATGGTTGATAGAATAAGGATGATGTCAAGTGCTATCAACAAGGCATTCTTGAGTTTTCTGCCTATTAGACTAAATTTTGAATGAGCAAATTTGAGGAATGGAAGAAAGAAGAAAAACAGAGATGCACCAGGGAAAAATTTTTCAAGAAACTAAAAATCAATGGGTGAGTGAGCCTTTGTTTCTCTATAATCCCACATGCATCTTGCTATGCTGCTCTTCATTTCTAGTTTTTTCGGCTGATTCTTCAAATTCTGTCAAAATGATATAAAAAGAAATAAACTTGAAGACCAAATTAGCCACTACAAGCCACTAATGAGAACATATGAAACATGACAAAGTAAACTTCTTTTCAGTTTTTCCACTCCAACCAACCGTTAGAAACACTACAAATTTAAACCAAATTATATAATTATTATTAACAACAAATTAATTTTGACAATCCCCCTTAATTTGTTGCTCTTGAACTCCTAACGTCTCTAAATTTTTTAAACTTCTCCTTTGAAATTGCATTGGTGAATAAATTGGCTGCTTCATCTTCAAAGTTGCAGTATCACAACTCAATCTCTAGTTCTTCAATATTCAATCTTCAATCTTTCTATTCAGTTGTAGCATGAAGAGAAAGAAAAGCACTCAAGTTCAGCTCAAAGAATCAGTACCTATTTATTTTTTATACTAAATTTTTGCCCAACAGAGCAAAGAAGTGAGTTGAATATAGCACAGAAGGGAATAATATTAAGAATTGATATGAAAATTAGTTCTTGTCTTTCTTTCTTCATACAATAGGCTGTAGTTTGAAGAGTGTAGGTTAGCTAGAATAAGATAAACTTTCTGAAGGATTTAATTTCATTTCAAAACTTGGCCTTAGAAGTTGCCCTTATCCATTTTCATAATGTAAGAGATCTCAAAAGGAAAGTTCAGCTCAGAAACAAATATAGAATTGGAAGGTAAGGCTGAAAACACAAAGACTTAAAACCCTGCAAGTTGCTGAGGTCATTCACAAAAATTTATGAGTCATGTCTTGCTTTGGAAGACAAATGAATTTTAATTTGGACAAATCTTTTATATGTTTACCTGAAGTCAAACAAAACTCAGTGGTGATGAAGTCTCAGGACAGTCTGACAAAAATGTAAGATAGAAAATTAGGTTGATCAAAGGTCATCCTGCTATCCCTTTCACTGAATTAAGGTGCCTTCTATTTAAGAAAAGGAGGAACTGAAATTAGATAGAAATACAAATACGTTCAGAAGTGAGTGTAATGAAGGAGCAAGTGTCCCCATTTGTGGTTGTCCTTAGTAATACATGATATCTATGTGAGATATTATTTGAATAAAAGATGAAAATGGATATAACAGAGGATGAAATTATGGATTAAATGTATTCAGGTTGCCAGAAGAACGGAAATCACATACAAAGAGTCCACTTAGGGATAGCAATTTGGGTGGATCTTTAGGATACCTGTCCGAATCCACCCGTAAAAAATATCCGATATCCGTCGGATACCGGATATCGAATAGGGTACGGATATTGAAAAACAAATAATTAATTATCCGGTATCCTTCCAAAATGAACGGATAGTTAGGGTACCCGATATCCAATATCCTATAATATAAATATTTTATTATATTTTATACATTTTTTACTATATTTTTAATTAATTTATTTTAATTAACGGATATTGGATATCGGATATCCTATATATCCGATTTTTGAATTAGGATATCATATCCTATATCCATTATTTTAGGGTATTTCGGATATTTAGGGTACCCGTCGGATACCGGATATCATATACGGATATGATACAGATATTGGAGAGAATGAACGGAAACAGATACAGATAGTGAAAAAATAAGCGGATACTCACTCGTTGTCATCCCTAAGTCCACTCTTGAGCTCATTCAAGAAATTGGACAATGTTGTGAATCATGTTTGATTATGTAAAGACTATACTCACCTTAGGCATATCACCTTAGGCATGCTTTTCTTTTTTTTAAATGTAAAGACTATACTCCTTGAATATTTAAGATGTACTTGAGTATAATTTCTTCAAAACTCTACTATTTTTCCCTCTTCAGAACAATTCAAACTTTCTCCTCATTGAAACTAATTTTATTGAGATATTATAAAAATAATTTTAAAAGACGACTTAACTTATAGGCGCCCTGACGCTTATCATGTTCATGGCTTTCTCTTAATATATATACCTGTAAATCTAAATAGATGTAATTATTAAATGGAATGTATAAGGGATCTTATGCTTACAAATGTTATGAATGTGAATTGTTTTGCTTTAAAAAATGATGTATATAATATGTAATAGACTTGTCTAAAAAAACGAAAGCCTTTTTTTAAACATGCAAAATAGATTTATACTAACTTCCATATATGTATATGATAGCTCAACATTGTGGATTAACTCTTATATATATGCGATTAGTGTGTGTGCGCCTTTTAAGGACAATTTAGCAAAATTATCTTAAGTTAAGTATATGGTGTATGTAGTTAACTTAGTGGCTATGATGGATGGACACTTCATTTCGAAGACGTGTCACTGTGTGAGATACGTGTTTGTGTCTGACACTCTTACGACACCCACACGACACATATTCATAAGTTTTAAATATAAAATCAATTTTGTTATGACTTTACTATGACAAATAATAAAAAAAATATAATGACACATATAATACATATAATGAATAGATATTATAATTCTTAAAGTTTTCATCAAAATTTATAGATTTTTAATTATTTATATATATAAATATATGTCGTGTAATATTAAGAATTTGGTGTGTCAGTATGTTCGTATTCGTGTCCATGTCCGTGTCGTGTCTCATGTCTGTGTCAGTGTCCATGCTTCATAGCTTATTGCATATTCAGGCCAAAAAAAAACTTAGTGCATATGTCCGTTGAAAATAATAATAAAATGTTGCAAAAATAAAGAAGGCAACCTGATTTGTTTTCCTTTTAGCAAGAAAACAGGAGATTTGTTTTTCAGCATGCATATCACCGTGAGATGTCTTCATTTTATTCTTTCCAAATTTTAAATTTTTTTTAAAAATAAACCCGGAATCCGTTTATAGGCATCTATTTGTAACTAGATTCTTAGCATAAGTAAGAATCTACATCCAAAATATTGGGTAGAAATTTTTTTTTTTTTGGTAGAATGAAGAGGTCACAAGGACCCAACGAAAGAAACAACAAGCAAAAGTTAAAACCCACTGGGGCAACAAGGGCCCAAACAAATCCTCAAACAAAATTAAACCCGCATAGCTAGGCGGCTCGATCCAAGCATCCCTAACCTGCTCCATCTTCATCGCAACACTAACCAAGCAATCCGCCGCTCTATTCCCTTCACGACAAACATGAGCGAAAATCACTCTCCAATCTCTACCCTTCCATTTTTCGATCATCTGCAACAGCCCACTGCGGCTTCTCCTCAAAGTATCACCAGAATAGAACAGATACCGAGTTTTCTGAAAAATCCCCCCATACATAAACCATTCTCGTCAGTATCAACCCCCCACAAGTAGCCAACTTAGAGGTCACACATCGAACCCCATCAGAATTCATCTTCATCCAACCTTTCATCCAACCTTCCCTCGGCGCCTCCCATCTGATGAAGCTAGGCCAGAGAATTGAAAATACCAAATTGTCTTTTGCCAAGTCTAATGTTTTAAAATATTTTTGTTGTGACCTAAAATGTACAACCTGAACTAAGTGGGGAGATTATTTTCGCATTATTTAAGGAATGTTATAAAGGAAATTCATTGGTTGGCAATTGGCATGCATGACTTGCAGCAATGTAAACTACCGGTTATGATTGACCTTTTTCAAATTTCTATTGTAAGTGATCTCTTGAAATTTGAAAACAAATTAAAATTATGGGTTAGTATGATTGCTGTATGTAAAAAAACAATTTCTCTACCTTTTGTGTATAGCTTGTATCAATTTGACCTAAAAAAACTTGATCAAAAGGTTAAAAAAGTCTACCCCTCTATAAATAATATATGTTCTAAATGATATCAACATGCATGGAACTTCAAAATTCATGCACCAATTGTGAATTCCGACTTCCATAGCCATCTCATTTAAACGTTTCAATCCTGAAACCGCCATCACATGTCCAAGAGAGAAATTCAAAGACAACAGAGAATTGAATGAGCTGAGAATACAATTTCTTTCTAGTATTAGATGGAAACACGATAAACAGAAAGGGGGAGAAATTACAAGAGAACGAATAATAAACAACCATGAGACAAGAAAGCAATTTCTATCCCTATTGAGGTGTTTGAGAGTGCTGTGGGGGGCCCGGTTGTGCATTAGGAAGCATCCCTGGTTGATTTCCTGACTGAAATAAGCAAAAGACTTCAAGGATTAGCTTTACTAACAAATTTAGAACTTTCAGTACCAAAATCAAACAATCATCAAAAGACAAATCATAACAAAAGAGAGCTGACATGCCCCACACAACTGAGGAGCCGTTCTATCCGACAGAGAGGTGGAACATGATATGATTAGGTTGTAAAAGTTGAAACAATACAATCTAATATGGTATAACAGAATGCCTACTTGAAACTCAATTCAATAAGCTCAGCTTAGTGAGAAAGTCAATGCTAAGGCTATTTTTGGATGGAGGGTTAAGGAGGGAGTGGCAATGAGTGGAATCGCTTAAGTAGGTTAGATGAGTGTTTGAAAGAATTTGAGGATGGAATTAGGGTGTCCCGTCATTTTCTCATTATAAACCCCAAAACAGTATTAGAAAACAAATGACCATTCCACCCTATTCCATTAATGACCATTCCTTTCTATCCTCATTAAAACTCCCAAACATACCCTAAGAATATTAGAAAACAAATGGTTAAAGATATTAGGATAACTCCTAAAATTAGGAATTCCGTTGTTTTCTTTACTTTCAGAATGTCAATCCAATCTCTTTCCAAGTTTCATCATTAATGACAAAGTCACGGAGTTTGATCAAAAAAAAAACAAAGTCACGGAGGATCTATGCTTCCACTCAGCTGAGTGTCACACAGCATGTTTTAGTGGTGCAAGTAGAGATTTTTTATTATTATTAACTGTAAAAATGAGGGCTCCATAGAAGTCAGGGGAAGGGGGCTTTTGATGGAAATATAGAAAGGACTCCTGCTTTGATGAGCATATTAGGTGACAAATCATACCAAAGAACAGAATTAAAACAAATGTAAATAAGAAATAATTAAACAAAATAGGAACAAGATCCATGACCAAAAGTCCAATACCAAAATCTTGACAACATATTACTGTGATTTAACAAGGCAAAAACAGACAAACTTTACCTGGTAAGGAGTATACCCTTGCATTAATGGCATTTGTCCACCTTGTGGTCGGTTAAATGAACCACCTTGAGGAGGATAACCAGCATTCGATGGCCCCTGCATGTTATGCAAGTTGCTAGGAAAACCTCCAACAGGAGGCCCTCCACTTGCAGGTCCTGAATGCATTTGATTCATGCCCATAAAATGACCTTGTGGTACCGGAGGTCCCATCTGATTAATTGACCCTTGCATCCCCTGAAGGCACAAATTTAAATTGCAGCTTTTGAATTTGCACTGTACTTAATAAGAGGCGGTAGCTTGATACTAATAGGTAATAACCCAAAATCTGATAATTTGTCAAGTATAATATTTAAACAGATGCACAAGTGACCAACTAGATTATTTAAGCCTAATGCCACAGCATAAGCTTTAAAATTTAGTATCTATATGACATTTTTAAATGTATAAACTGTAAGACCAAGCACTTATCACCGAAAATATCATCCAGATAATTTCACATGATTTGAAAACAAGATACGAGAAAAGCTTGACAGAACTCCTACCATCGGCCCAGGCATCGGCATTGGATGTGATGCAGGCCCTGATGAAGGTGCTTGTAAAGATCCTGGCATCCCAAGTGGGGGCATTTGTGATGGAGGGCGAGGCATATGTGGATGAGGGAGTAAAGGCACATGGGACATACGCTGGAGCTGTGGCATATTTGGAGGAGGCATAGACAAGGGTCCCATCTGTTGTGGTAGTCCCTGGTGTTGGTGTTGCGGGATCTGCTGAGGATTTTGCTGGTAGGGTTGCTGTTGATTTGCAAGAAGAGAGGGATGGGGACCTGGCGGGAGAGGAGGAGCACCCATTGAAACAGGATGAGACTGCTTCAGTTCTCCTTGAGATGAATCAAGAGAAGGAATGGATAAGGGCATTGCAACCCCAACTCCTGGAATGGTTCCCTCATTCCGAGTTAACCCAGGAGGGAATGGTCCTGGAGTTGTGGGTCCCTCTGGAGCAGCAAAATTACCACCCCCACGAGCAGCAAGAGGATTTTGCTCAGCATATCCTGACAGATCAACATATTAACACACAGCTCTTCAGTGTTTAAAGTATGGCAGAAGTCCTTCAAATTCGCAATCTCTACCTCAAGTTCAAAGCAATAGGTTTATATTTAGAGTGCGATTTTAAAGCAAGAAAAATGGAAAGCTTGATCCCATGAAAAAGTACAGTCTAATGATTAGATGGTAATAATTGAAGTTGCATGGGCACACCCAGTAATTAGTGCTGGACAGCAGCGCAATCATGATAGTATGATACACTACTGACATGTGTCCATAGACATTTAGAATTAAAATTAAAAAACTTAAGCTGAAAAATAAAAACAACCCAACCCAAATATTAGAAAAAAAAAGACTAGATCACTAGAAACCCCATCTTGATGAGATGATAAAAGTTGTTTCTTGAACTTTCTTGATGAGAAAATTTTAAAGATTTTTATTTAGTTAATTATTTGGAATATAATAACCTAAAATACTTAGGAATATACGATGATGCCAGTTCTGTTCCCGAGTGTATATGTTGTGTTAGGTCAGTTCAGATGGTGTCATGATGAGCTTTATTCTTTTTTAAGTTCGACATGTCAACATGTCTATGATCTATTGCATGTTAGTGCTTCATAATGCTGCCTAATTTGCCTTTGTAAGGAATTGGATAATTACCTTGCATACCCATGTTAAATCTATCACGGGCAGTGTCTCCTGGACGGTTTCTGCACCAAAACTTCGTTGTATGATCATTGCTACCACTGCAGAAGAAAATATGAAAGCCCGATACTTCATGAGTTGACCATCAATTTCTTCAGATATTCACAAATAAATTGAAGAGGCATAATATGACTACGACATTAGAACTCGGATGATCCAAGAGGTGTTGCTTGGAACCAAGACATTGAACCGCCATGTTTATATCCATTAAGTATAGAACTATAGAAATTGTATTACATTGAAACTTAGTTCCTGATAAAAATGTTCAAAAAGCAATCTTCTCAAACTATCTTCCCTAAGGTTAAAAAAAAAAGTCTCATGGAATCCACGTGAACAAAAAAGAATTTGCACAACATATACATACATACATACACACATATATGTATAGATAGATAAACAGAGAGTGAGGAAATTCAGGTGGTGGAGAAGCTTTATTATATTAGGTAAGTATCTAGCACAAGCAGAGTCAAGAAAAGAAAGAAAAAGAGCCATAAAGCATTCAAAGCTATAAGAGAAGAAATTAAGTTCACCTGCAAAGAAGGTATCCAATAGGATGCCAAGCAAGGTCCCATACACTATTATCATGAGCATTGGGTATTTCGATTTGTGGAGTTTCATGCCTGTAGAACAGATTGAATTAATAATCACACAAAACTGAAAGAAAATTAGAAAGCAAGGGGGAAAGGAAAATGAAAAGAAAACAGAAAGAAAAATACACAAAAGTAAGCAATGAACCTAAAACAATGTTAAAAATTCTAACCAAGGAAAAATTGAAGGAAAATATTTGAGTTAGATGACTAAGAAAAGTCTGTTTTCTTAATCTTTTATTATTCAAAAGGGTAATTGACAGTTTTCCCCTTTCCTAATCAGTGACTAAAACATTCTACCACTCGACATTCTCCTTCCAGATGAAACACATGGGCCATAAAATCGAGACAGATAGACAGACAAATAACCCAACCTATTTGAAAACTACTCTAAAAATTAACAAACTTGAACTCATAGTGACATTACAACTGAGTTCTTAGAACAAATCATCTTAAGCAAAACACACCTAGTTGATACAAAATACCCCAATTTAACAGGGAACAAGCTTGATGGAGAAAGTAAGAATCATCCATTTCTTTGACTCTGGTAAAAGTTTCCCCTCATTTTGCATAAATAATCATTTTACAGATTAAAATACTTAGCATGTCTTCTCATTGCTTTCTTGATGTAAGATTGTCTCAAAATTAAGAGAATGGTATAAACAAAAAATATATAAATATTACTAGAGGATCAACAGGATAAGAGGTAAGATGTAAAATGAAACTTTCGCGAAACAAGATGAAAGTGAACTAATAGAAAATGAGAAAGAATTGGCTTACCCCACAAGCCAATGAAAGATTGAACCATCATAACTCCCACTGACAAAGTACTCTTCATGAAATGGATGCCAAGCGAGAGCTAACAATTTGCAAAAGGTAACACATGAGAATCATCTTTCATTTTATGAAAACTGCAGAAGCATTAGCAAAGTTGCAATTTGTCTGACAATCTTAGCAATGGTTCAGCATCTAGTAGCCCAATACAATCATATAAGCCTTTATCCCCAACAACCAAAATTGTATTTTCAATAAAAGCAACACATGCATATTTTAGCCATTTTCTGAGAATATTATTAGAAATTTAGAATAAACAAAAAAGAAACTTCAAGAAGCCGGCATAGAAATTCAAAACCCAGCATCAAGTGTACAGCTGCCAATGTGTTAAAAGAGCCTAGAATATCACATGATTAAACAGTTAACAAATCTAAAGGAATCAAGTCAAAATCTTAATGAAGGGAAAACAATGAAATTCCATAGTAGTAACTCAACCCAAATAACTGAATCCTGCAACCTTATAGCCTCAATAACAATAATTCCACACTACAACAACAATAACAATCAAAGCCTTTTCCCACTAGGTAGGGTAGGCTATAAGGATCAACCGACGCCAACGTGTTCTATCTTTGCATATGTCCACATGTCCATAGTTAGGTTATTAATGGATAAATCTTTCCAGACAATGTTTCTAAGTGTTTCTAATAGTTTTCTTTAGCCTTCCCTTTCCCTGGATTATTGGTCTATCACCCATTTGGTCAACTGACGTCAACAATAATTCCACACTATGCAATCAAAATGTATCTAGCCTCTCTACAAGAAACCAGAAAACACACTTCCCTGTTATCACTATGAATATCAAAATCATAGCACTATGGACTGTAATAGGCCATTTTTCAGAAACAATGATCAATCACTCTAACCTGCCCGTCAAATCTAAACTAAAAGTTGCTTCAACTAAACTGTGGAGCCTTAATTGGCCAACATAACACTTTCCCACAAGGATTTAACATCCCCATCAACCAGTATTCAATGGTATGTAATCCCTGTTCATATCATTTCTTCACCAAGAACTACAAGAACATACCAGTTTACTTACACAGCTACACAACATACAAAGTGACTTTTAACTATAATGGGAATACAAGTTTTCCAAGTCAATATCCTGCGCGTTTGTTGATAAACTTACAGTTTCACTGATCGCCCGATAAAATTGATTTCAGTGATATATGTTTTTTATGTAAATGAAAAATGAACAAAAGATTAAGGAAAAAAAAGCAAAAAAAAAAACAATAGATTAATTTCAGTGATATATTAATTCAACAATATAACCTTCTACTCCTTCCAAGCAAGAAAGAAATGTCATTTACCAGTCACATCCTTCCGATGTCCACGGAAAGATTCTAGCTCCTTCATAGCCCTTATGTCATAAAGCTGCATATACAGGTGCAATGAACATAAGTACTCTGAGAGGGAGACATGTAATGAGCAAGAAAGAAATAAAAACTGACTTAACTCAGAACATAACAGATAGGGGCCCTAAAAGGACAGATCAAACAGTAATTTAGTATTGAGCAAAATCTAGCTTGAATCCCAAGCCATCATTCTCTACTAGGGCAAACACCTATTAAGAGTCCATGTCTATCTACTTTTAAAGTGAAAACTGAAAAATGCAAACCTTGATTATTTGATCTTTTGAAGCAGTTAGCACCCAGTTGCCATTTTGATTCCATTTGACACATAGCACAGTATTTTTGTGGCCATGACTGCATGACACAAGCATGAAACAGTTAAAAAATAAACTGGCATATATACACTCCCTAGACATTCCTTATACTTACAATGAACAAAGCTCTTTCCCTCTTTTGGCGTCCCAAAGTTTCACAAGGTTGTCCTTCCCACCTAGGTTGCATAAATCAAATCAAATAAGTATCATGATATTGAATTTCATATTCTCCAGAAATTTCGTAAGAGAAAACACCTGAAACTAATAAAGATTTTGTGGGATGCCAATCAACACTCTTCACATCCCAACCATGGCCTGCCTGAGTTCAAGTTTCACAAGAAAAATCCTAGGTTAGTCCATTAACAAAGGACAAATAAATAACAAACACTTCTTAAAAAGATTCTCAGATTGTAAAAATGCAGAAACTGTAACAAAGTATTCCAATAATTGATTAGAATCAGGATAACAGTAAATAATGCATCATTTTCTACAAAACAATTTAAGTTATATGGTTTAAAAACAAAATGATGAACCCTCACAAAACAATCAGATTAAGTCTACACTACTTACTAAAATAATAAGGACAAATTAAGAATTGAACCAGTGCTATTGAGTGTTTTGAAAGTGGCCACAAGAGGTTAACAATTGACATCAACACCCCTTTTGCTATTTTGAAATTCACCCCTTCCATGTAGAATTAGTTACTGTTCTTGTATTTGGATAAGTTAAAAACGGAGAGTTTTAGAGAATGAATTGATGTATTTATTCACTAAATCAGGTTATACATTTATACACATGAAGCTAAAAGATTTCCCCAATTTTTGGGATTTAAAAATTAAAGGATTTAGGATAAACGACTAATCTAGAAGATAAGTAATGCCATGGTAATTCTGAAAGCCACCATCAATCCTTGAACTACCCACTCCCATATAATCCAGACAACATCACCAACGGACATGAAATTTGTATAACAGAAAATAAGAGATCCTAGTCCAAGTGCCTAAGCAATGCAGCATAATCAAGCAGGGACAAGCTGGGATTCATTTTACTGAAAATTAAAGGGGACAAAACATAGTAGGGTATTATGAGAATATTTTCAATGAAAAGGCTCCAACCATAATATCAACAGAACACTATCAATGATTAACTTTCATGATTCTAATCAGATTAAAAACCAGAAGCTTATTCACATATTCAGTGCATTCAAAACACATTACCAGATAATGAACGCTCTTCTTGACAGCGTGCAAAATCCCAAACTTTAACAGTTGTATCATCAGAGCATGAGCAGAACTTCAGATCTGTCCTACAAAAACTGTTCAAAAAGGGTTACTTCTGCTTGCCCCATGAGCATGCTAAAACTTACATGTAATAAATGATTAAACGATAATATCTCTACCTTAGGGCTCGGACAGATTCTTTATGAGCAGATTTGTTTGCTTTCACGTTATTCATGTTGTTCTGCCAATACCTAGGAAAATGCCGCACAAATACAAATATCTGATAAGGTATTTGCTTTAACTCAGAAAATTATAACAAAATAACTACTGTATAAGCAGCAATCACAGAAAATAGTAAAAAATATACTTTATTGCGCCTCCATCATCACCAGAGACCATCCAGTTATCATTGTGACTCCAAACCATGGATCTGATTGCTTGATCATGAGCCTGTATAAGTTCCAAAGCCCTCATTTAAACTTGTATTTCCTTAAAGTATTGAGAATACAAATATGGGATCATGAGTATGATCAAAACTAGATACCTGAAGAATCATTTCAAAATTAAAAGACTGTCCATTCCAAAGAGTGAATTCCCCACTCTGTGAGCCTGTGATAAGGCGCCGCCCCGTTGGAGTCCACTTTATTTATTAGAAGAACAATCAGTATGGAGATACAAGTCAGTCAGCTGCAATCTATTGCCAATATTAAAATAAATGCCCAACTATTTTCCCCAAACTAATAGAAACCGTTAATAGTGCAGAGAAGTTTGCCAGAAATGAAAATCCAAGAACAGATGAGTAAAAATAAATGCAACAAAGGAAACCAATTAGTTTTAAATCAATTCAACTTAATAAATCCACTTCAAAGAGTAGCAAAATATTTTCCTGAAAAGGCTGAATGAATTCAGAAGCAAATCTAATCATTGAAATACCTTGTGAAAAAGATGTAAATAATATTACCCTAGAAATTTATTTACCCAACACCCGAAACCCCAACCAGATACAGAGGAGTCAAAGGTGCAAAAAGGACTGCCCCAAGACACTAAAAGAGAACCAATTTCTGCTTAAAAACGTTTTGATCATACTAGGCACAAAAACATGCAGCTGGGATATCTGCTAAAAAAATGTTTAATCATATACCAAGAACAGCATTTCATTCATACTTACCAGAACCTGATTAATTGAGCATCTGTTTTTATTTAGAGATGTATGAACAAATTTAGCAGCAAAACTTGTAGATGGATTATCTGAATAGGCAACTGTCGGCAACATCTGGAAGAGAGGGGGAAAAGGTGAGTGTTTCAAAGAAACATGTAGGTCATGCTTGGATTGATTATTTACACTACAATCATTTGAAATAAAATTCTAAATATCAAACATGTTGATGGTAAAAAAGGGGAAATCAGTTGAAACCTTAAAACAAGTGAAGAAAATACAAGAGAAAAAGAAAGAAGCACACTGACATCTATTGCTGCAGCTGGGGTAGCTTGCAATACTGTCCTATCCCTTGAATCCCGTTGCCACATACGAATCTGTAGACAGTTTCAAATGGCTGATGAATGTCCAAGAGAAATACACATAGTAAGGATATGAAAGAACTCAAAAGCTTGACAGTGTAGGTGTGATAGACAATACAAATAGATATATCCATCAATAGTAGAGAAGTGATCATTAATCACTACCTGCATATAACGCACAACAGTGCTTGTATAATCAACAGCCCTCCTTTGGGTAAGCTTTCTCATTCTTTTTGCACCATAGCTATCACCACCATGAGCTATAACAAATTTTTTCATTCAATCAGAAATGTTAAGTAATTTAGAAAACTAATTAAAATGCAGACCTAAGATTATCAATATATTCAACTCGTTTTATATTCAATAACACAGAGGTTACGTGAATTTAATGCCTTGATTTAAAACAATTAAGCATGATGAATTTTTTTCATACCTCAAGAACCATCTCATGTATGAAAATGCAGCAAAAGAATAGTAAAATACAGAGATAAGATAACATACTCCATAGAAGCTAGGAAAGAACATGAAGATAGATTTTAAAACAAGACATAGTTATCAGTTACAACAAAAATCAAATTAGCTAGCCATAGTCATTAGATATCCATGAAGAAAAACCCAACATATATGTGCAGAGCACCAAAGTGAGACAGATTAACTACTATTCTATCCAAAGTTTTATCCAACAAAAATAAAAGTGGAAATAAAACTATCAAAGAAAATGAAGCAGGTACACCAAATAACCACAAACATTAACATCATAGGTCAACTTTTCCCTGTCGTGGAAAACCGAAAACAGAAAAGAAAAATAAAGCTCTCTCTCATTAAGAAATGTCCAAAAAATGCACACACGGTGAACATATGTAGAGGACTCTTCAACCTTTTGTTTTTTGACATGACCACAAGGTATCCCTTACTCATCCATTTTACAGTCTAGGCAACGACTAATCCTTGTTCAAGCCGAGAAGTCTCATAACGGGATAAAGTTCTCCCAACAAGTGTGTCTTCAGTAAGACTTGCATCCAAGATCTTGCCTATGGGATTGGAGTACTTACCACTCCAACCAACCAACCACTTGTTGGTACTCTCCAACCTTTTTTTTCATTTAGATTTGAGACAGAAAACATGAAAGATTCCAGAGGCATCAGATATCAAGACATTTAAATTGGAACAAGGGTATGTATCATGGAAAGCAACAAAGAAAGACACCTAGCATCTTTTTCTCCCAGAAATATACAGAAGAGGCCAACATACAAGTTCAAAGTTCAAATTTCAATAAAGGAAAGAACAAATGTGATGACTAAGAAACAAATTTCCAATGACTCTCTGGAATGATGTAAAGTTTGAAAACCCCAATTTTGACATCCTAGGTCTAAGGCTCTAAGCCAAAGCCATACTTACTCCTCATCACCTTACACCAAAAAGCATCTATTTCAAATTAGACAGCATAATACTCTGCTCTCACAAGTAGCATATTCAAATAACATTCTTATACATTAGCTTAGCCAAAAGTCATCGACTACAATTTTCGCATTCTTTGCCCCCATAAAGTAACTCTTTCACAATCTCCTGAACATAAGGTCCATCCATACCTCTTGGTTCCAAGCGACCATATAGTAAGAACTTCCAATGAATATATCTCTCACGACTCATTCATAACTAACTCTGTGTTCATACCAACTGAGGATGCAAGTTTTTTCTTGGTATATGCGTACGTCTTATCCTTTACATTTCCATAAGATATCTTATCGTCCAAGCTGACTCACTATAAAATGTCAAAACGAAGTTTGACCCACTAAATTATACGCATTATTATACCATTCATATCTATTAACGATGGAAAAAACTTAAAGGTTACCATCGTAATGAGGTGGAGGACCTCCGGCAGGGGGGTGGTGAAACTCTGAACCTAGATTCGTGGACGAAGCAGAAGGGTGTCGGATCATCGGCGGCGGCGGCTGCTGTTGTTGTTGTTGTTGCTGAGGTGGTCCCCTGAGATAATCTGCTTCCGGCTGTTGCTGATGAAAATGCTGCGGTGGCGGTTGCTGCTGGTGTTGGTGGTGGTGATGAGGATCATTGTACACCATTGTAACTGAGTGTAACAACAAAATTGATAAGAATTAGGGTAGAATTGTGGGGCGCGATACAGCGCACTGAGCAAAACCCTAAACCCCTAATTTCGTCGTCGGGGGAGAAGGAGGAGCGGGAAAGTGAAGGAGAACTCGTAAATATTTTTAGGATAAATGCTGGTAAAATTGTCCTTTCACTTTTCTCTTTTGAATCATGACATGGGAGAGTGAAGAAGATCTATGTTCTAATGCCATTTCATTTCCCAATCCATTTAATATTGAGAGTCTATAATTTTTCTAACTAAAGATGATGATCTTTATTATTGGATTTGTATCTTGAAGTCTATAATTTGGTGGAAATTAGAAGATTACCTTTTATTTAAAAAAAAAAAAGTATATCATTTTCAGGGTGTCTAATGGGCTATGACATATGAGGCATGAACACCTTCAACATTCACATGTATACGAGATATGAAATAATACGAACACACTAATACGTTAGATTTTTAAAATTATATAACATGTCACATGATATAACAAATTTTTATGAAAACTTTAAAAGTTACAATATAAATTCATAATATAAATCATATGTATTATTATTTTTTATTGTTTATCATCTTAAAGTAGTAAAAAATTCATTTTGTATTATGTAATTTACAAATATGTGTGTATAAGTGTCGGACACATATACATGTCTCACATAATGACATGCCCTCAAAGTAAGTTGTCCACACTTCATCATCAAAGGGTGAATTAGGTTGGATTTAGGTTATTAATAGATGGGTCAGAAAATCATTATTGTTGTGTTAATAAAATTCTACCTCTCAATTTTAGATGGCAAATTATGAATTATTGGAATGTGACTTGAGAAACTTCATTAGATATCTTTTCCTTTTTTCCATAAATTCATTAACGTTACTTTTTAATATTTTATAGGTAAAAGTATTGTTGGTATTCCTAATATATGAGATCATTTTCAGTCATACTCCTAACATTTTTTTTTTGGTTAATTATACTCTCTACGTTTCACATATGAGTCAATTATACCTCAACTGTCATTTTTTTTGTTTAAAGACCATTAAGTTTTCATTATTTAGAAATCCTTCATTATCTCAAGATTTTTCTTTCACACGAGTCCCTATCTAATTACAGAACAATCCAGAATGTTTGTCATCTTTAACGAAATAGCCTTTGCAATTGAGAAACTCGAAAAATCTCTTCCCTTTGTTTTCCACAGTTCCAGCAACCACACAAACTCGCTAGTGAGCCTTGAATACAAAAAAAAATCGAGCAGAAATACCAATAGCTCTAGCTCCCGGCGTTAACACACAATCTTCGATGGCGGTACCATCATGATCGTCAAAATTGAGAAGTAAAGTAACTTCAAAACCCCTTTGAAGAGGGAGACAAAATATAGAAGATGCGTGAGAGATGCGGTTGTAAGGGAAGGAAAATAGATGAAAACGACATACTTTAGAGGTGACTAGGAAGATGAGGACGACAACAATAAGGACCATGTCGACGAAAACCATGACAGAGTGGACAACGACGATGAAGTGTGTGGTGATATTTTAGGGTAAGAGAAAAATGGTTGTTAATGGCTTCTAAGGACCTGTTTGTTAAAGTTGACAAACAGTATGGACTATTCTGTAATTAGTTAGGGGTTGAGGTATAATTGACTCAAATGTGAAACATTAAGGGTATGATTGACAAGAAAAACGTTGGGGGTATAACTGAAATAGACCTCATACGTTGGGGTATCAAAAGTACTTTTGTCTATATTTTTACTATAGTCTCAATCAATAAATTAAGTTGTACTAGCTTTGGATTTAATAAAATGCCAAAGTTTTCATCTTCAATTTTTGGGTAGATTAAAATTTAACTGTTTAGGGCTGGTTGAGAGCCTTTAAATTCTCATCTTATCTCATTCAATCATCATCTCATCTTAGGATTGGATGAACAGTAATGGTTGGGTGTTTGTTGAAACCTTCATCTCATCTCATCTCATCCACATCATCATCTCATTCACAATATCATCTCATTTTCTCTTACAATTACTAATTTATCCCTACTTATACACCTATAATTACCTATACTTTAATACAAATATAAAAAAAAGAATTAGACAAAATAGTAATTTTACATACCCTCATTTATTACACTTATAATTTTCTCTCTCCATCTATCCTTTCTCATTATTTTTTTCTCTTTTCCACTCACACACCCTTCTCTCTCTCTCACACACACACACTTTTTCTCTCTCTTTCACACACCCACACACACACTCTTATATATATTTATAATTTATATTAATTTAATTAAATAAAAATTTTGCAATATTATTATTTTTTTTATTTGTAATATTCCTCTATTTATTTTAAGTAAAATATACAATTGAATCCCTAAAATATTTTTTAAGTTATAATCTTCTTCCATTCTCTTTAATGCAGGTTTTTTAAAAAAAAAAAGAAAAAGAAAAAAATTAACTATCTTCACTTTTATAGGTATTTTAGTCCTCAAACTATGAGCTCAGTTTCCTTGGCTCTTAAAATTAATTTTTGTTTAGTTTTTTTCACAAACTATGCAATTAGTTTTATTTTCATCCTCAGACTATTTTTTGTTCTACATTCGTGTCCAAAATCATCCGATGATTATTCACTCTGGATAATGGAAAATAATTTTTTTGTTGGAAAAAGACACAAGTTTCCACGTGTCTATTATTTTTTGGTTCGAATCATGGGTAGCTAGAAAATTGTAATATTGTTTTATTTTTTTATCCCAATGTTCTTCTATATGTTTGAGTAAAATATATAATTGAATCCAATTTTTTTAAGGTACAATCTTTTTCTAGTCTTGTTATTACATTTTTTTAAAAGAACTAGTTTTGGACCCGTGCGATGCACGGGTGATGTTCTATGATTTTTTTCATATAGCAAATATTTATTCCATTGATTTATGTAATTTCTTTAAGAACATTATTTTATGAACTAAAATGTCATTATGAAATTATGAAATTGTTGTAAATACTCATGATGTATTTGTTTTAAGAGCATTTTTTGGATGTACATGCGATTTTTTTAGATGTAACTATTTTTAGGTTAAAATATCATGCTATGTTCAATTCAAAAATAATAATTAATTATTTAATATCTCTGCTAATAAATTATTTAAATATAATTAATTTTTTAAAATTTCTGCTACTAAATTATTTAAATAATACGTACATAATATTTAGATGAATATCATATTATTTGTTTATTTGTTTTTTATTGATGCTTTATAGTTAGATATATTTTAATATAAACATCATATGATTAATTAAAACATACATAAAAACTATATGATAATTAATGCTTCTATTTGTTATAATTTCGTACTATACGTTTTTATCATTGTATTTTAAACTTCTTAATGAAAAAGAATAAATATTTATTATCATATTCAACATCTTTGTTAATAGTTATAATACAAAAAGATGAGAAAGAAACATCTACAATTTTATTGGTATTCGCCTAATCATAAAGTATATATGTATTTATCAACTTTTAGTTAATGTATAACTTGTCATAGCTATATGTGCAGTCTTAAACGCATTGCAAATATTCGCGGAAATAAAACAAATGAAAACCCATCAATTGGGAAAAAACTTACTCATTATTCAATCATATTTCGAAACAGAAAGAAAACACTACAGAATTATAAAATATTAATATCACCTAATAACTTCAACTCAGAAAGTTGTCAAAAAACGAACGAAATTGACACAACCTTTAATACGAAACTTATATGGTACGGCACCGTGTATCTCCTTCAACTGTGTAAAGATTCCACTTCCTATGTAGTGCAAATACTTTCCACACTTACCATCTCTATAGTTGAATTTGATAGAAGGGTCAGCGAAAACACACTTATCCTCAGAGTAAAAAAGAAATTGATATGGGGACAATACGGGACCCGCTGATACAATCCTGTCCCAACCACTGAGATTTTTTGATGTTGTTGATTTTCGCCAAACGTCAAAGAAATCCAACGGAATGAAGTCTTGAGGATAATTCTTACTATTTTATGTGTGATAATTGAAATTGGTGTTGAGATTTAGTGCGTGATTTTGGTTCTGAGGTTGCGTCAGGATATATCTTCAATTACAAACAAAACCTATCAAAATCTTTAACTCTTAATCAATTTATAAGGAAATATCTTCAATCAATTTTTTATTATTTTCTCATTTACAAAAAATAGTTTATAGATGCCATTATTTTATTCATCTTTCTACACAGTAAAATATTACACTCTTACTTTGTCACTAATTCTTCTATTGCTGAAATACTTGAAGCTTAAATCTATTTAGTTTTCTTCCTGAGAGCCTTATAATTTGGAACTTTGTCCTACTGATAAATTTCTTTGTAAAATGAAAGCAGAAAAGTAATAGAGATGATATGATAAATTGATAATCGTCAAAATATACTAAAATTAAAAGACAAAAATTTCTTCCATTATATTAATAGAAAAAAGATGAAGCATCTCGATCAGACTCAAGTTAAGATCCTAAATACTCCACAAAGTCTTAAATAATTCTAATTGAAAAATTCTTAAATCTTATTATTTATAACAAAACCATTAACTTAATATAGAATTATGCAAATAAATTTATTGACAAAATTATCTGGTTAAATCATATATATATATAATCATGAAATCAAATAATGAAGATATATATATATATATAACAAATAATTTGATATCTAAAAAATTACGGAGCTTCCTAAAAAAGATAAAAAAAATATAACCGTATGTCTCCCTTGAGTTTAGACTTTAGACTGCACCAAGTTAATAAATCTAAAAAATATAATTGCATTTTATTGGCAATTTCATCGTCATATAAGGAAATATCTTTAATTACAAACAAAATCTACCAAAATCTTGAATATGTCATAACTTAAATATGTAAGTCAATTTTCGAATTAGTCATCTTGATAGTTAATTTCAAAATTCTTTAGCAAGTTACTAAATCTCACAAATTAAGAATTTCACAGTCAATTTTCATTATATAATTGTAATTTATTTGCAATTGAATCGATATATAACGAAATTTATACCCACAATTATATATCATATATAGCCCAATTATATTAAATTTTGTGTTAAATAACCTCTCAAATTATGCTGTTGTAATTCATACGCCACTATATGAGTGTAATTGAATTATATAAAATTTGTTTTAAACTGAATGTAATTGAATCCATACATGAATTATATAAAATTTGTTTTAAACAAAATGTAATTGAATCCATATATCAAAACGTATCAATGTGATTATGAAATAGCATAGATCAAAAGGATAGAAAAACATTGACAAATATAAATAAAGTCTTAGTGCAATGAAAACCTAATGAAAACCTATGGACTGCACTTTCTGAATAAACCAAAAAAAGTAAAACATCATAAAACCAAGCGACAAAAACCATCAAAGTGTGAATGAAAACGAATTACGAAAACCGACAAAGGAACTACAAAGACAGACATGCTAATATAATTCAAATCATCTCTTGCTTGATCTTCTTGATCATCAAGACAGCACTTGAGGTAATTGCTTTTTTATCGAAGAGTGAAACTGGATCATCAGTAGCGCTTCTTTTAGAACTTGTCCTTGAGGCAATTTCAGGAGAAATTGTGAGAAATCTTGCCACAGTCAAACACTCCAGTTTTGTTGACCTCTGGGGTCGTCATAGCATCACTCAGATTAAGAGTTAACTAAAAATTCATTCGAAAAGGAAAAAATATATTATTTTGTGTTTATGTTTCTTATATTATAATTAAGAATAAACTAAATGCAAAATAAACGTACATCAGCAATCTCATCGCTCGACAACTCGTTGACAAAATTGCTATTATCCTGCATAACCAACACGTGTAAAGTGTAGCCAAGGAATAATATGATCCACTTGTGGCCTATTGATATGTGTTAGAGGAACGACAGCGAGGCCATACCGACAAATTGTTCGATCATCGTTGCACTTAGATGCTATTGTACTCCATTGGAAAAATATTTTATAGTCGTAATTGGTGGCCTTGAATTTTCAATGGTTTTGACCAACAGAATATTGTAAGATAGTATCGCGCAACGAATTCTTGTGTTTCTTAATAATCTCATTGCCCTTGATAGAGGCACCAATCTTTGCATTCTACAAAGCAAAATAAAATAATTAATTAAAAAAAATAATAGTGCAACCAAGGATAAGATAGCAGGGTTAATATGATTAGAAAAAAAATAATTACCTAATTATCACACAAAATCAATTCTATGTTTCATTCCGCATCTTTCAGAGCATCTTTATCGTAGGGTGGAAGAGTCCACAAACGGATGATTCTAGCCTTGATTGTCTTGCTCTTACGTGTTGGACCGAGTGGACCAATGTTTCTAATAGACTCAAGTTGTTTTGACATCTTTAATATCACGATTATCCCGACGCAATCTCAGAACCAAAATCACTTCGTATATGCAAGTATCTCTTAACAGTGATGGTGGCCAATATATAGAGATTAGTGTTGGCAATGACACATCAAATTAATTAAAAATTCAAATTTGTTTATTACTGAAATCAAATTCGCCATTATTAATTACTAATTACAAATTAATTAAAAATTACAAACTGGCAGACAGTAAAGTTGGCAAATTTGTTTATGATAATTAATGTAATTCGAAATTATTGAATACAAATTGAAATTCATGATTTCAATTATTGATTACTAATCTAAGTAAATACAAAATTACTTTTCTGAGATACACATCTTTATCATGAATTTTCAATAATGCATAAAATAACAACAAAATTCTATCTTCGAAAATTAATTGATTGCACTTAATCACAAAATTAAGATACGTGATTGCCAATCATGAATAGAGGAACCCCATAATTGGAAAAAATTGACAATATTGTTACGAAAACCAAGACAATCATATTTAAATCTAATTTTAATATGATAATTGTGCAATGTCTAGTTGGCAAAATGAATCCAAGTGTCATCTCCATCCGATATGGCAATCAATTAGAGGATTCAACTATGTCATGCAATAGCCACATAAGAGCCACGCAGTAGCCAAGTCAGATTAGACGGTGGGCCCCATGCCACGTAGGAGCCAAGTGGAATGAAATGAGCTATGCTTCTCCTTATTGTTGACAATTGAATTTTTGTTAATCCAATGGAATTGTTCCTAACTCTCTGGCCAATATATAGAATTAGGTTGGAGTGTGATCATTTTTGTAAATTGGTGATACTCAACTAATTGATTACAAATCTATTCTCTAAGATATAATAAGGAGAAGCAAGCCTCAAATCATGCCACATGGCTCCTTCATGGCATGGGGCCCACCAACTAATTTGGAAATACTAATGCGTGTTCATGACGTGTCTCCTATATGGCATATTTGATACCACTAATTGCATGGCACGTGGAATTTAGCTTAAAATTATATACGTATTGCCATGTGGAAATTATAAAATTAAATTAAATATGCCATTAATTTTGCGGCTGGATAATAGATTGATTCACATAATTGTTAATTGATTCCATTTATAGTAATCCTAAAAGCATGATTGGAAATCACATCCATGATTTTTGGAGTTGAGTATCATAGACTAATTACCATGACTAGGGTTTAGGGGTTATTTATGGACCAATTTTAAGCATGTTATTTCATGAAATTATCATAAATATAAAATTATTTATTATATTAATTTGTAATTTGTTTATATAATAATAATTTCTATATTTTGATATACTACAATTGACGAATTTGGAAATGCAATTAATTTGATTATATGGTATCTCTAAATAATCAATTAAATTAGTGTATCTATTCTCTAT
>QANZ01013992.1:51651-112018 GCA_003254925.1 Chamaecrista fasciculata
TGTTTCTGCAGTGTCTCCTATTGATTATCAATCAATGGGTGCTTAAAATTAAAAAATAATTAATACAGGTAGCTTGATTCTTTGTGTTATACTAAAATGTAATAAATAATGAATTTTAGTGCTGTGTGTTCCAAGAACAATATCACTATTATTGAAAAGTATTTTATCCCATTTAACTTCCATTTCCAATAACTACTAATTGTCATTGCAAATATTTTAACTCTATTCTACACCACAAGGAAGCTTTACTAGAGGAGTACTTGCACTACCACAAGACAAAGATGAAATATAGCCTCTATTTTAATATTATGAGACATTTCTGATCTTTTTAATTGAATCTCTCTAATTAAATGGGAAATTCAATTCATAGTTTAGTCAATTTGTGATAAAAATATTTACTCATGTTAAATCTACTAAACAGCATGGATGGAAAATATGTCTTGACTGTAGGAGAAGATGATTTAGTTCAAGTTTATAGCGTAGAAGAGAAGTCTCACCTTAAGGTGAGATCAATGATGTTGAATATGAGTGTTCTTATTATTCAGTTGTCTAATACATTTTATATATCTTTGCTTGAGTGTTGTCATATTGAATATGAGTGTTGATTTTCAAGTTAAGTTGTGAAGATTCCCAATGATGTAAATTGTCAGGAAAAAAACCCGTGCGAACGCACGGGTCTCATACTAGTTATAATTAGTAACCCAATTGATTCTACACTCATTTAATTGATTACTTAGAGATACCATATAATCAAATTAATTGCATTTTCAAATTCGTCAATTGTAGTTAGGAAAATATATAAATTATTATATAAACAAATTACAAATTAATATAAAAATTAATTTTATACTCCATTTATAATTTTATGAAGTAACATGCATTGCTTGTTAATTACGTGAATTTATAAATTTGGGCCTAAAATAACCCCTTAACCCTAGTCATGGTAATTAATCGATAATAATCAACTCCAAAAATCATGATTGTTATTTCCAATCATGCTTGTAGGATTACTATAAATGGAGTCAATTAACAATTTTGTGAATCAAACTATTATAATGACGCAAAATTATTTTTTATTTAAGTTAATTTTACAATTTCCACATGGCAGTACGTATACAATTTTAAGCTAAATTCCATATGGCATGCAATTAGTGGTATCAAATATGCCATATAGGAGACACGTCATGGACACGCATTAGTCATTTCAAATTAGTTGGTGGGCCCCATGCCACGTAGGAGCCATGTGGCATGATTTGAGACTTGCTTCTCCTTATTATATCTTAGAGAATAGATATAGAATAAAAAATTGTGTAGTGTTTTTTTTTGTCCCAATGTTCTTTTATTTGTTTTATCAAAATATATAATTGAATTCAAAATAATTTTTGTTAAGATACAATCTTCTTCTATACCTGTTATAACATTTTTAAAAAAAAAGTAAAAAAATTGAAAAAGTTTTATGTTCACATTTGTTGGCAGTCTAGTCCTCAAACTATGAGATAAGTTCATTTTGGTCATCAAAATATTTGTTATATTTTCGAGTCTGAACGTCAATTCAATCCCTCTTTTTTTCTAAAATATATCTGACGAAGATTTTTGAAAAAATTGAAAAGAGTTAAAACTATTTCTCGTTCTGTTTTGTTTATCAAACTATGAGATTAGTTAAAACTATTTCCATGTTATTTGCATTCTGGTCCCCAAACTATTGTTTGTTATTTTTTTTGTCATTGAATTTCATAAATAAACCCGATTATTGATAGTTACGATTTTCTATGGGCCCCGAGTTATAATTTACACATCTTAAGGACTGATTATTGGATCAATACAAATTTATGGACCAAATTGTATTCTTAAAATAATTTTATTGTTATTTTCATTTTGGTCCATCATCTCATCCAATGAGATGGAACAAAAACTCATCATCCAAAAATATCTCATCTTCACGCTTTCCAAGATTATCTCATCTCAATATCATTCCAATCAAACCACACTCAAACGTCTATCATCTCATCTCATTATTTCCTACCATTTCTACCCCTATACAAATTAAAAAAATCTATAAACCTATTTCAACCAACCACAATCATTACATACTCTTTTATATAATTTCACACCCTATTTAACATCATTTTCTCTCAAATCATCCAAACACCAATTCATCATTTTCATCTCATCTAGTCTCATCATCATCTCATCTCATCCACTTGGATGAGATTGGATGACATTTTGGAGCTCCCAAATAGGCCCTTATCTTTCTTCTTCTTATAATTTTTAGTCTTATAAATTTTTCAAAAGTTTCATTTTTTAGTTTTAATGACGGAATGTGATCATATCTCTGTCATTTTAAACTTAAATACGACAAATTTGGAGTTACATATTACATTTAACAAGTCATTTCTTTGTCCAATTAAGGTCATAAGTGAATAAGGTCAAATTAAACAAAGTGAATCAATCATTTCCTAGTTAAATGAGCAAAGTTGATCATATCATTTTCATTTCATATCCAAATACGATAAGTTCAATACTACAAGTTACTCTTTAAAAGACTATGTTTTTTGTCAAGTTGATATGGTCAATAAATGAGGTCAAATCACATTTAAAGGGAATTTGAATCAATTTTTCATAATTTTTTTATTTTTCAGCTCAAACTCACTTTTGAGTCTCAATTTACTTTTTAGCCTCAACTCCATTTTAATCATTAAACAAGTATCTCAATTTTGAAGTCCAATTTAATTATATTTTCTAAGGTTAAAGGTTCATTTTGGTCCTAAATGTATGCCCTAATGTTCATTTTGGTCCATTATGTTTCAAAATGTTCAAATTGGTCCTAAATGTTGGCAAAATGTTTCATTTTGGTCCAAACTATTGAATATGACTCGTTTCAAGTTCAAACGTGATGAGTTTAGAGATACATATTGTTCTCAAAGAGTACTTTCTCTATCCAATTGGGATCATCAGCCAAAGAGGTCAAATCAGTCCTACAAGTAGACTACTTGTTTTATGGTCAAACAAGTAAAGTTGATCATATCTTTTTCGTTTCAAATTCGAATGTGACGAATTCAGAGCTACGAGTTCCTCTTAACAAGTCCTTTGAACTAGAAATGAGAGACGAGAGAAATATGACCAAATTCAATAATTTAAGACCAAAATGAAACATTTTACTAACATTTAGGACCAAAATGAAACATTTTGCTAACATTTAGGACCAATTTGAACATTTTGAACCATAATGGACCAAAATGAACATTAGGGCATAAATTTAGGACCAAAATGAACCTTTAGCCTATTTTCTAATAGAAAAATAATTGTCAAAAGTTCCATAGTTCTAAACTCATTACATTTAATTTAATAATTCAAGATGAAAAATAAAACTTTTAAAAAACTGGCGGGATAAAAATTAAAAAAAAAAAACAGAAACCATTCAAGCTAACCACAATTTAAAAAAAAAACAGTGCTTTGGAATAGCCAAACAGGAGGAACTTCATATACCATTCAGAGGGAGATGTCTTCTTTCTTTCTCGATGCAAAAGCGTTTTGATATTTTAATCATATGTGCACGTAATTGGCTAATTGAGTTTCAAATTCTGTTTTCATTATGTGTGTACCAAATTGGGTAATTGAGTTAAAAACTTTAATACTTTCAATTACTTGTGGTTAGCTTCTTCAAATATCTTTACATGAATATAACTTTAATACTTCTAGATTTTCAGTTCGTGTGGTTTCTCAGCAGTAGCAACAGAGATTAGATTTTTTTTGGCAAAGATAAAACCATCTTCCATATTCTGTAATTTCTGGTTTCTGTTGTTTTCTGTAATTTCTACAAAGATAAAACCATCTTCCATACTTCCACATTGATTATTTCCATTTGACAGTCGTGAAATGTCTAATGACTAATATTTTTGCTTGGTTTTAAGAATAATGTATTTATTAATTGATGCAGAGAACACAACTAATCATCTGTGGGGCTAGTACTATCATCTGGTGTCACTCAAATGTTGTTTAGTCTATTAGGGTATTTTTGTTTTTGTTTTCCTGAAATTATGTACAAAGCTGAAATTAGCTTTGAATCAGCATTTGTTTATTTTGTTTTCTGATATACTGTTGTTAAAGTCACTATCACTCATGTATTTAAAGTCACTTTGGTATTGTCCTTTTGGAATGAAGGCTTCTTTTATGCATAAATTGCTGATGGTTTTATATTACTATCCTATCAACTTATTTTCTTCGAAGAATGACTACTCTTCAACGTAGTTATATATTTATAAATATGTAGTCTTTTTAATGCTTAATTAATTAGTTTATATATATTAATACATATAAGTTCCAGTGGACATAGTAGTTAATGCTGCCATAGCTGCAATTGCAAAGCATGGGATAATAAGTAGTGGTATATCTAATAAGAACCTTAATTTGTACCAAATTGGATCATGTGCTATTAATCCAATTAAAGTTGGTGAAGTAGTTGAATATATATATATACATATATGATTACTTCAAATGTTATTTATTAATGGACTCAAAAGGGAATGAGATCACCATCCTCAGAGTGAAGCTTTTCAACTGCATTCATGATTTCTCATCACACATCTCAAATCAAATGATGAACAGAAGCAGTACTGGACTGATATCATCAATGGAGGAAACCACTACTACTCTGGAATTGCAATCTATGAAGAGAGCACAATACTTGTCATTACAATATTAGTCCAACTGAAAGAATTCACATCTCCCTTGAGGATATGATTGATATACAACCAAAGAATGGAGCCATTCTGCTACAAATCACACGTCCTACATGGTTGTCTTGAATTTCGACTTCAATTAATTCACTTCCCTATTTGCACTGAATGATGTGGAGCTGAGAATACCAAGATAGTTCACCTAGAAAAAACCCAACCAAATGATCAACAAAGTTATTTAATATAGTAATATACATTGAAGAGTAGTGCGCAAGAGCCCTAATTGAGACACAAGTATCTGACAAGAGGCAGTGATTATAATTTTGAAACCAAATAATTAGATTCAAAGAACATGCATGCATCAAATGAAAAGTTGAAGGACCTAAGTCTGGAGTCATCATCATATACAAACAGGAGGACATAAGTAACAAGTCATGACTCTCGCAATTTTCAACACTATGACTTAGAAACTAGAAACCCTGTTTGACAAATTCAATCACCAACACCATAAAGGAAAAACAAAGCAAACCCACTTACAAGGGCCTTCCAATTCCCCCAAGTCTCCTGGCCAACTCAAAATCTTTCTTCATAAGAGTAACACGCTTGGCATGGATTGCACAAAGCATTCCATCTTCAAACAAACGAATGAGATGGTGTTCAGCAGCCTCTTGAAGCGCGAGTAAGGCTTCAGGTGTCCAGCGAGTGACTACCGTAGTTAATTCATGGGTATACTGTTTGACACATCTGATGAAAGGGGCGGAAGGAATGAGAAGTTGGAAAGTCCTTTGAAAGTGACGGATCTGACGAAGAGCGAGTGCTCCAGATTTAGAACGCCTGTGTTTCATTGGCCGCGTCTGAGTTCTTGGTGATTGTACTCCTTCCCCAGCTGCTGCATTTCTTGATCCAGTAGTTGGAGGCGATTTCGGTGCTGCTGCTACATTTCTTGTACCTCGTTTGCGTGTGGCTGGTAAATGCTTCACTCTAGCCATTTCAATGAGCAATGAACGAAGCAGTGTTCGGTTCACGGTCGTACAGCGTTGACAACGCGGCGAGTAATTTCAGAGAAACAGCGAACGGCGCAACTCGTCAAGCGTTCACGACGCAGCAGCGAGTAGTGGAAGCGGCAAGCGGCGGCGGAAAGCGGCGGCGGCGGCTAGGGTTCCGACTGATGAAACAAAACTTACAGAAAAAACGAACAGGAGTAAAGGAATACATAAATGGCCTAACCCAACACATTCAAGCCCATAAGCCCAAATGCATAATAAAATACAATAAGGACAAAGTGAAAATGTGATCCTATACCTTTTGTTCAGTTTTCAATTTGGTCCCGTTTTTTTATTGCACTTTTGATATCATATCTTTGGGTCAGGTCCAATTTGGTCTCATATATTTTTTAGGTCAAAGAGTCATTTTGGTCCTAATTTTATGCTCTAATGTTCTTTTTGGTCCATTATGTTTTAAAATGTTCAAATTGGTCCTAAATGTTGGTAAAATGTTTCATTTTGGTCCCAAATTATTGAAGAGGGTCATATTTCTCTCGTCTCTCTCGTTTCAAGTTCAAATGACTTGTTAAGAGGAACTCGTAGCTCTAAATTCGTCGTGTTCGAATTTGAAACGAGAGAGATATGATCAATTTTGCTTGTTTGACCATGAAATAAACAGTCTACATTTAAGACTGATTTGACCTCGTTTGTTGACGGCCCCAACTGGATAGAGAAAGTACTCTTTGAGAACAATACGTAGCTCTAAACTCATCACGTTTGAACTTGAAATGAGACATATTCAATAGTTCGAACTAAAATAAAACATTTTTCTAACATTTAGGACTAATTTGAACATTTTGAAACATTTAGGACCAAAATGAACCCTTAACCTATTTTTTATGCTATAGATTTGGTTTCATATTTTTAGGTCAAGTGAAGAATTGGTCTCATATCTTTGGGTTAGGTACATAATTAGTTTCATATTTTTGAACCAGATGAAACTAACAATGGGACCTTTTTGCAAAAATATGAAACTAATTCTCCAACTTGACCAAAATATATAAGACCGAATCGGATGCAAATATATGAGATTAAAAATGCAACAAAAAAAAAGAGACACGACCAAATTGAAAACTGAGAAAAATATATGGTACCAAATTTACACTTTGACCTACAATAAATATGAAATGCCAACATTAAAACAACCTTCTTCTGAGCCATTATCATTCTTTTTTCCCTCTTCCGTCCTCGCCCATCAAGAAGGACGACCACCGTCAGTCGGCGCTGGCCGCTGCTCATCTCGCCGGAAAAGCATCGGAATTTCGGAGTCCCGTTAGTCTGTTCGGATAACGCAATGCGTTAATCTGCTTTGCTGCTCTGCAATTCCTCTCCGTTTGGAACCGAGATAGGTATCTTACCCTAACCACCTTTCTTCGTCTTCTTTGGGTTTCAATGCGCTGATAATATTTCTTGACCGTCGAGCCTTTTCTACCTAGGCATCTTTCAGCTCATGTGTTGGATTTTAAGTGCACTGTGTCCTGAATTTACTTTTATGACTGAACTAATAGTTTAGTGAAATTATAAGATTTACTCCTTCTAATTGAGACTTAATAGAATAATATGATGTAAAATTTGTTGAACTCACACTTGATATAAGAAAATTATATTTGTCGTTTAATATCTTAATTAATATTATCAATTAAAGGACCGGATTGATGTTGTTTTGAGAGACTAAATGTTTTACTGCACTGTGTTCTTAAACTTTAGAGTTGCTATTAGTGCTTTGTTTCCTTGATTTTAAGCTCGAGTTAATTCATTTAGTTTCTGAAGTTTCCACTTAATGCTGATACATTGTGGTAGCCCCAGTTAAGAATTATGTTGTGTTTAGATGAAGTAATTGAAGGGGAGAAGTACTTTTTGGTGGGAATTGAATTACTTTGTCATAAAATTTTAGTATGTTTTATAAAATAACTGCTTCTAAAATTTATGTTTCTCTCTTAAATTACTTCATCCAAATACAATTTGCACGTGGAAACTTCTCTTCTGTTAAGGGCTTTAGGCACGCCTTGAAGGTTGTCTTTGTTGTTTTCTACTTGTCTATAAACCATCTCGTACTATTCACACTTACTGTTCTAGTGACTGGACCTTGGCCGTATATTTTTGTCTATTGTGGCGTTCTTGAACCTTATTTTTCTGGTGAGTCATGTGCTGGCTTCATTGCTGTAGTTTTGGGTATATTTGTTGACCATTTTGATGTTTTTCTTAGGCTATGTTTCCTTGTGTCACGAGGTTCTGATTTTGTGGCTCCAGTTTTAAGTGCTCCCAAGTGATTTTTAACACTTTTTCCTCTACTTCCATGGTGCTGTGCATGCTAGTTTTCTTGCCTCATCTTATAGGCTTTCTTTCAAGTGACCTAATGATGTTTTTTCCGTTTCCTATTTCCATGCGGTTGCACATTCTGGCTTCTTAACCTTGTTTATACTTTCTAATGACCATTCAGCAATTTTATAACTTTATTTCATTATCTGCAATGTCTCGACAATATAGTATTAATGTGATTCCTTGGCAATATGTATTTTTTGTAAATGTATTTTCCTTCTTTTCTTAATAGATATGGATTTAATATGTTCAATTTTAGATCCTGAATATGTACTTTGTTTATTGATGTTGCCTCTTATAACAATATGTCAGTTATTTTATTTTTATGACAGTGATGTTTTAATTTATGGCTTCTTCGATTGAAATTGACAGTAAATTGATTCAAAAGTCACCACTGCGGTCTAAAGTGTGAAGTAATATATCAGAAACAAGTTACCAACTATTTTCTTTGAATGGCGGCTTCTGCTAAAACTCTTCCAATTGACAATTGCACTTCAAATGGAGGCTGGACAGTGGTTGTGCCTCGTCTAGGCAGACAAAGAAAAAAAGTCACCAAAACTGAAATTGTGGAAGAAAAACAAGGCCCATGGGCTCCAACAGATAGCCAGATTGATCCAGGAAGGATCAAAACATTGATGCAGAAATTGGAAAGATGTATGAATAAAATTGAGAGCTCTCACTTCTATCATACTTTCCGAGATCAAATCCAAACTTCACCATTTTCTGATAACATCCACAGGGTTCTGGGCTCAGAAACAAAAATGAAAATGGTAATTTATGGCATTGGAAGCCTTGAATCGTATGATCCCCCTCGGTTGCAGCTCAGCCTTGCAATATTGATGAAAAGAGATTTTAGCTGGATTGGAAACATTGAGGTATTTGATCCTATTCTTTCTGCAACTGAATCTCATGTTTTGGAAGCTCTGGGTTGTTCCGTATTATCTGTAAATGAGCATGGAAGGCGACAGGCAGTAAAACCGACTATGTTCTTTATGCCACACTGTGAGGCAGTGTTATACAACAATCTCTTGCAGGCAAATTGGAAATTGGATCTGCTGAGTAACATGTTACTATTTGGGAACAGCTTTGAAACATATGAGCATGTGTCAGAGTTTAAGAACTCGCCTATTCTGGACTCCTTGGGGCATGTTTTAGCTGGTCGAAGATTTACAAATGAACTTAGAATCCAAACAATCTCAGATGATTATTATAATGCTTTTCATGACTCAAGTTGGCATTTTTTCAGCCCTGTCCTTGAGGCAGAGCTACAATTTATGGATTCTTGATGGGGATTAGTGTGATAGATATACATTCATATGAAGGGCATAAAATGATTTGTTGTAAAACAACTTTGGCTTACTATTGGCTAAGAATTATTAGAAATCCTACATTCCTATGCCTTATTGTTCTTTCTGTTTTCAAATATATCCCAGATTTGTTTCACTTTCACGACTTGATTCTTGTGCTATAAGGATTAATCTGGAGAACTTCTGTGTTTGAGCATATCCAACTGCTGAAAGTTATGGTAGGCTATTGTCAACAATTGGATGTGCGTTTAGAGTAATCTCTAATCACACGAGTCTCGATTATCTGTTATTATTAAAGTTTGGAGAAATTATGGCAAAGGCTTTTTAAATAAAGGCAAAATTCAGAAATAGTTTCTAGCTGTCGATTCAGAATATTACATTCTTACCAAGTGAAGTTTGGAGAAATTCTAAGGTGTATCTCAAAAATAATGTAGAATTGCTGATTTTTTTAGAAAGTAATATGCTAAATTCCAATATTTTATAAATAAAATTTTGAGATTATATAAAATTAAGATATCGAAGCACCAATGCTTGATAGTTGATACACCAATTTTACTTTAATAAAGATAGTGTCTTTATATGTCAAGTAATGTCACTAAATTTGACATTCAACATATGCAGTTAAGGGCACCAAAGTTTTCCACTAGCTTAGTTTATAAAAAATTGATAGAAGTTGATGAGTTTTTACAAGAACTTGTGAAATTTGCAGATTGGACCAATTTAGGGCGTGTTTGGGAACCCTTTTATCATCATCTCATCTCATTCAAACATCATCTCATCGTGGAATTGAATAAATAATACTATCCTGTTTCCTGTTTTCAAGAAATGTAAAAAAAAAACGTTTCCAATATTTCTAAAGATTAACTTATGATATTTTACAATTTTATATAAAAATAAACTATTTAATTATGTTGATATTATCATTTAATAATAATTAAATTTAAAAACATAAAAATTATAATTATTTAAGTTAACATAATTTAATATCAATAAGAACGACCTTTTTACTTTATAAATCAAAAACATTTCTTAAATCTTAATAATTTAGAAATGATATTATTAAAAAAAAATTAGAAATGAAAATATAATTTTAGAAAAGAAAATATAAAATGAAAACAAAAAATATTTCTTTAAATCAAGCGCTTAACATTTTAAATAATACAGGTCTTGTTTAATTTAAATTCATAGTTTCTTCAACAAAATAAAACTAAATAACTACAGTTTCAAAATATATTTTATTTATATCAAAAGATAAATAAATAAAAACTTGAATGAAAAATATAACCTTACTTTTCTAAAAAGAAAATAGGTCAAAATGTCATTTTTTTTTTAATTTTTGAGTTGGTTGCAATTTAGCCATTTATCATTTTTTATTGTAATTTTTGTTCTCTAAATTTTTTTAAATGTTTCACTTCTTAGTCTTAACGGCTAAATGTGACTGTATAGCTCTCGTCACATTTGAACTCGAAATGAGAGAAATATGATCACATTTAGTCGTTAGCACAAAGAAACGGAACATTTGGGAAATATTGATAAAAATTGTAGCAAAAATGATAAAAGATTAGATTACAACTTATCCTAATAATAAAGGACCAAAATTACACTTTGGCCTAAATTTAATCATGCTTATATTGAAGAGATGTGTAGCGATTTATATATAATTCTTTAGATTTATGTTATAATTTTATACTAATAATTATAACTTTTTAATATTTTTAGGGCCAACGAGGATACTAATTAACTTTTAAAAACTTTTAAGACCCATTGAGGATACTAATTTTTTAAAAACCAAAACCTTAAATTGGTCCCATTTATATGGGATAGATTTCAAATTGGTCCTAAATATTTCATTTATTTTAGATTGGTTCTATATATTTTCTTAATTTTTCAAGTTGGTCACAAATCTACTTTTAGGATGCAATTTAACCCCATTTGTCAATGGTCTCAACTAGATAGAGAAATAACTCTGAGTTAAAAAATAATTTCAAACTCATTGTATTTGAACTTAAAATGAGAGAAATATAACCAACTTTACTTGTTTGACTGTGAAACAAGTGAATCACTTTCAAAACTCGATTTGACATCATTTGTTGACAATCCCAACTGGATAAGCAAAATACTCGTCAAAAGCAATCTCGTAGCTCTGTATTCGTCACATTTGAACTTGAAATGAGAGAGATATAATTAATCTGAGACTAATTTGAAAAAGTATAAAATAAAGAATCAATTGAAAACAAAAAGCCTAATTCGAAATCTACCTCAAATATTTGTGATCAATTTAAAGTTTTGAACTTAAAAAAGGTTCATTTTGTTCCTAAATGTATGCCCTAATGTTCATTTTGGTCCATTATGTTTCAAAATGTTCAAATTGGTCCTAAATATTTGCAAAATGATTCATTTTGGTCCTAAATATTGGTAAAATTTTTCATTTTGGTCCCAAACTATTAAATTTGATCATATTTCTCTCGTCTCTCATTTCTAGTTCAAAGGACTATTTAAGAGGAACTCGTAGCTCTGAATTCGTCGCATTCGAATTTGAAACGAGCGAGATATAGTCAACTTTGCTTATTTGACCTTAAAACGAGAAGTCTACTTTTAGGACCGATTTGACCTCGTTTGATGACGACTCCAACTAGATAAAGTACTCTTCAAGAACAATACGTAGCTCTAAATTCGTCACTTTTGAACTTAAAACAAGCTATATTCAATAGTTGGGACCAAAATAAAACATTTTGCAAACATAATGGACCCAAATAGAGTAATGGTGTCCGAAATCCGAAAGTTCCATTATGGATCCTCACACACCGAAAAGTAGGGGCCTTTAGTCAGGCACAGCAAATACAACGAAACAAACAGCCTTTCATAACAAACAAAATCCCTCCCAAACAACATTTTCTCTCTCTATGCAAAACGAACGGGAAATCCAGCTCTTTCCCTCTGTTCTTCAACAATCTTTTTCTCTCTCTTTCTCTCTCTATGCAAAAATCAAAACCCAAAACAAATCATTTCATACACCTTCAACCGCACAAACTAAATCCATCAAGAATAATATCACCAACCGAATCCATTCGCAGATTCTTCTTTTGATCATTCTTCGCCGTCGCCGCTGCCGCCGTGCCGCGCTGACATCGCCGTCCTACCGGAGTCTATTACGGTGTCGACGTTTTCTTTTCTTTCTACTTTCTACCATTTCCTATAGGTGAGAACAGACCATTCCTGTCGTTTCTCACAAATTCTGTGCCCTGATTTGTTGAGCATTGTTTTGAATTTCTCCTTTCCCTTTTGCAAAAAAAAAAAAAAAAAATATTAGGTTAATCTCGAGAACGAGAGATTTTCCGATTCTTTCGTGGTCGTGGTCGATGGCGGCGGAACAGATGGAATTCTCGCCGGGGAAAACAAGGTTTGCGTTGTTCAATCGTTCGCAAACGATGCACGCGAGCCACACGGAATCGTTTCAGATACCGCATCTTCAAATCGCTCTTGATCGTACCGGGTCGTTGAACAAATTCTACCATCCAGTGGATTCGATGAAATCCTCATTCAGAGGGAAGGTCAAGAAATTATGTAATATCTTCGAATCCTCGAGAAAATCACCCAAGGGTTCCGATAATGAATCATCCGTTCAATATTCAGGCAAGCTTAAACCCTCGAAATCCATGGTGCCTGATACTCGAATTTCCTCGACTTTCACCAAAAGCCCTTCGATTAGGTTACCGGGTACTGAGGATAGAATCGTAATGTACTTCACTAGCTTGCGAGGAATCCGTAGAACATTCGAGGATTGCTATGTGGTTCGGAATATATTCAGGGGATGCAGGGTATGGGTGGATGAACGAGACATTTCTATGGATTCAGCGTACAGGAAAGAGCTTCAAAGTGTGCTTGGAGAGAAGAAGAATGTGCCATTGCCACAAATTTTCATCAAAGGGAGATACATTGGTGGTGCTGAGGTGATAAAATATCTGTTTGAAGTGGGTGAATTAGCGAAGCTTCTTGAGGGATTCCCAATGACGAAACCTGGGGTTTTATGTGATGGATGTGGAGATGTGAGGTTTGCACCATGCGTGAATTGCAGTGGGAGTAGAAAGATCTTTGATGAAGATGAAGGCACGTTGAAGAGATGTATGGAGTGCAATGAAAATGGGCTAATACGGTGTCCAGATTGCTGTTCTTGAAGAATTAATTGATTGGTATAATTCAATTCTCTCTCTCGGTATATAGTAGTAATATGATGTTGATGATGATGATGATGATGCTGCTGCTGCTTCATTCTTGCACATTAATTTTAGAAGATGATAATGAATTACGTATACACAAGTAGTTTATTATTATTTGTGAAGATATATATATGTGTTTGATTAAGATTATGATGTGATTCAACACACTCTGAATTTATGGTGGCTTTTGGGTTGTTATATATGATGATCACAAGAGCTGATGATGATAGGCTTCTTCTTCTTATTGAATTGCATCTTGTTTGAAGAGTGTGGCTCATCAGAATGCAGAATTGGTTTGTATTATATATATATATATATGTCTACTGTACTATTCTACAGTGGTGAGAGAGTGTATCTCTCAGGTCAATGTAAATATTTAGTAGCATATGATATGACTCCAAGGATTTGAAACCATTGCCTATTCATATATGGTTTATAATAATGAGAAAGAGTTGTTGTAAATTGTAAATCTTTCTCTTCTCTTCTTCGTCAGCTTCCATATATATATATACTAGGGGCTTTGCGTGCCCTAACGGGCACGCAAATATGTATGTAAAATAAATAAAGGACTAAATTGTTAACTTAGTAAAGAAAGAGAGACCAAATAGTAAATTTTCTCTTATTTTTAATTTCATAGGCTATAATTTTAAACATGGACGACCAAAAAGGGGTGGAGCCATATAATATAAGATATAGGAATGAGTTTGATTAATCTCTCACATAAGAATAAATTTGGATTTGAATACTCATCGATTGGAAAGAATGCTCACTCTTGACTCTTGAGTGATTCGATCCTTTGATGACGGACGATATTTGTGAAGAAGTAACAAACTATAGTTTTATTTTTGGTCAAAACTGCTCAAATTGGACCTAAATATATACTCTTGAGTTCATTTAGTCCTAAATATTTCCAAAGTTTCATATTGATTCTAGATGTTGTCATTTAATTTCATTTTGATCTCAAACTACTAAATTTAATAATATATCTCTTGTTTAAATTTCGAATGTAATAAGTTCAAATTTACATGTTGCTTTTAACGAGTATTTTTTATATCTAATTGGGAGTAAACAAGATCAAGTTGAGTGCTGAAAGTGGATTGCTCATTTCACGGTTAAACCAAGAAAATTAATCATATTTATCTCATTTCAAGTCTAAATGCGACATATTCAAAGTTACAAATTGTTCTTAACGAGTCAATTTTTTGTCCAGATGAGACTATCAACATTTAGGACCAATATGAAACTTTTGAAATATTTAAGACCAAAATAAACTTAAAAACATACATTTAGAACCAATTTGAATATTTGATCTTTATTTTTAATTTGATTTGGCATGGCTATTAAAATATATTAAAAAAAGTAAAAAATTGCATCGAAGAAGAATGATAGATGGATGGAACAGAATGCAGAGGCAGAGTGTTTGCTTCATTGGTGACTTTTTACACAGAAGGTCCTTGGTTTGACCCATTTTTAGAAAGGGTCCCTGTGGTTTAAAAAGTGACAAACAGAGGAGGCCTTGTGGTTTGCTCCGTTAACAAAAAGGGTCCCGACATCCAAAATTTAACGGAAATTTTGACTAAAATATTATTTTAAGACCCTAACTATTAATTTTTATGCGTTTAACTCCCTATTTGTATGAGAGGACATGAACACAACAAAAAAAAGTTTTATACAAAACTTTGCAATTTGAACCCTAACCCACAAAGACATTTCTGCAACTTTCTGGAAAAAAACCCAGAAACCCTTCGAACAAGAACCAAATTTCCAATGTTTGGATCATATTATACAAAACTTTGAATACAATTCCTATATAATAGCAATTTTAGAACAAAGACGACGGATTTCATAAGATGGGTCCCGACAAAGGAGAAGAACCCGAACCTGCAGACTCCTCGCTCTCCATCTCCGACGACGACGCAGCCTCCACCTTCGCAAATGGTTTGAAGCTTTGCAAAAACGGAGGGATGCAGAGGCTTGTAGTCATCGAGAGATGAACCTTGGTGTCGGAGGTTAAGGAAATTGAGTCTCGCCAAGTCACCACGAAGCTTTATCGGAACCGGGAAGTTGAGGCCATTGTCGTTCAAAGTGATGTTACCGTGGTTCCAGGACAATTTGGTTGCCCGAAACTGATTAAGTTTTGGTTGTTGGACAACCCATCACCAAGTACATGGGTCATCGAGGGTTTGTTGAAGCAGAGGAAAAGAAGGAGTTGGGAGATTGAGAGAAAGAGGTAGAAATTGGGGAGAAGGGAGTGATACGGTGAGTTTTGAGTGTGAGTTTAATGGTGTAAAATTTTCTTTTCATAACCATAAAACTTTTTCTTTTGTTATGTTCAAGTCCTCTCATACAAATAGGGAGTTAAACGTATAAAAATTAATAGTTAGGGTCTTCAAATAATATTTTAGTCAAATTTTCCGTTAAATTTTGGATGCCGGGACCCTTTTTGTTAACGGAGCAAACCACAAGGCCCCTGTTTGTCACTTTTTAAACCACAGGGACCCTTTCTGAAAATGGGTCAAACCACAGGGACCTTCTGTGTAATTTACCCTTTTACATAAATGTGGAGGAGGGAAACATGCAAAATACCCCTGGTTGGAATCGAGTATCATTGTCATTATGATATTTTCATTGAGAAAATTTTACTTGTTATAAAGTTTTTTTAACTTGAATAAAGAATAAAATCTAGCCGATAGATAATGAAATTTTATAGTGCCAAAGAAAATCCTTGCATATTTTTAAAATACAACATTTTTATTTGATCATAAAATTGATCAAATATTAAGATAATTTAATTATGGGCAAAACACCCTTTCGTGCCCCTAACGTTTGCGGTGATTTTCAGTTATGCCCTTAACGTTTCATTTGTGTCAGTTGTACCCCAAATGTGAAACGTTAGTTTCAATTATGCCCCCAATTTCAATCATTCCAAAAAAAACACCATTTTTGCACGATTTGAGCTCGGTTTTAATCAGATTTCATATGGGTTTTAATTTTCAGACATCACAAACTTGATTCCTTGGATCAATTTCAAAGATTATGCTCAAAATAGCCCCAAATCCGAAGAAAATCGAACCCGATGAACCCCAAAAATGACCAAAACGAAATGCAGCAAAACGAAGCATTTTTCTCAAAATTTCCATGTGCAAAATGATCCTTAGGAGCCGAAATGAGTACCCATAAACTCATTTATCAAAACAAACTGAAATAACACACGAACCGAAGCTCAAAAGTTTCAAAAAACGGTACACTAACGAGGGTGGGGGCATAATTGAAACTAACGTTTAACATTGACGACACAACTGACACAAATGAAACATTAGGGGCATAACTGAAAATCACCGCAAACGTTAGGAGTACGAAAGGGTATTTTGCCTTAATTATGTAACCGATAAACTATTTTTTAAATGTTACTAAAAAAAGTATAAGCTAATTTTTTAAATGTTAGATAGAACATTAATAATAAACAAATTTTAGGGATAAAAATGAAAATAACCATAAATTTTAGTTAGGGACAAAACAATATCTTCTCATCAAAGACTATAATAACTTTAGTTAGGGACAAAACAATATCTTCTCATCAAAGACTATAATAACTTTAGGTCAGGAGAAGTTAGTAACACTGTCAGGCGTGACAGTTTGGCACTGTCACGCCTGACATCCTAGAGAAAATGTCGTTTATGACTTTGCAAAACAGAGTCGCCACCAAATTTTTAAGAAAAATTTGGAAAATTATTTTTATGTTTGAAAAATGGTGGATAAGACAAGAATTGGTCTCGAACTAAAGACGAGTTCGGGAGTCATTTGAATTATGGGGAAGGTGTTAGGCACCCCACAATACCTATCCAAATAGAGGGTTACTCTAAAATAATTGAATAAAAATTAAATGGCGTTTGAAATTAAATTTAATCATCTTTTTTTTTAACAACACAATCAAATGCATAAATATACATATATAAAAATAAAATAAAACTACCGAAGAAAAGATAAATGTTAATAATAAATGAAAATGGTGATGAGATGTAAAATGAAAATTGTAAATGAAATAAATAAAAGGAATGTCATAATATATCATGAAGCCTAAAAAATGCAACACAAATTGTTTATATTATTCACATTTTTTTAATAAAAGGAGAAAAGAGTAATGAACACCAAAAATGTAAATATTTTATCATAGAAATAGAGGAAAATGAAATGAGATAAATACCCCATCTTTGAAATCAATGAGCATTAATTTGATTTTATTGGGGAAAAGGTAATTGCATGGAAACGGAAACTTTGACTCTTTTTTTGCTGAAGAAATTTTGTTTCTTGAATGTACTTTTAATATATAGATGTATATGCACATTCTTTTTAACAGCATTTTCGTCTCTTTTTTTATTAACATTATCTAAATTAAAGTGTCTCAAAAATAGAAGAATAAAATAAAATAAATAAAATAATAAAGTAATATGATATATATGCATATATATGGGAATAAACAATATATATAGAAAAGAATGAATATTGAGATAGGGATAACAACAAAGATAAATAAATAAATAAAACAAAACCAAACAGCAAAAATAAAAAAAATACAAATAAAACAAAAAAATAAATAACTAAATAAAGAAAAGAAGAAAGAGGCCGAGAGTATGAGATGAAGAAGGAAAATGAGAAATCTACATTTCACTCCCCACATATTTCCTTTTTACTCCTGGGTCCTCTTCATTTTGTCAAGGGACCAAAACGCACGAATAGAAGGAATGAAGGGGAGTTTCTGCAGTCTCACATCAAGAATAAAATTGGTCTAAAAATAATAATTATCATATATAAATGAAGAAGTGAAGAAAGAACACAATACCCTTGCTCTCTCTCTTTTAGCCAAAATCGAAATCCTTCCTTACTTTATGATTACAGAAAACAGAGCAAGAAAACGCTTCCTCAAAACGAATCCTTCACCCTCTATTATGTTTACAAAAAACAGAGGGTGAAGGATTTTCTTATTTCTGAATATTTCCATTAATGCTTTTCTGAATCAAAGCATTAAGTTTTTCTGAATATTTCCATTAATGCTTTTCTTATTTCTCCTTTTAGTCAACCCAAAGTTTTTCTAAGTTGCAAAATGACCTGGACCAAATGGGATGTTCACAAACACAATTTTATGTATTTTCATTTGTAATTCTTCTTGTTTCGAAATTAATTAATGATTATATATGACTACTCTTTTATATTTAGTATAACAATATTAGGAATTTCTTTATAATTCATATTTAATATTTGGTCAAACATTTAAATTGGTAACAAAAGATACAAGAGAGGTTACTCTTTTTGGGTTACAGGCTTCAAAATCTACAATTCAAGAAATGGATAAAAGTCATTTTGTCATTAATTTTCTTATTTGGGGTCACAAATTTTGGCAATCTTCCCTCTACAATCATTAACAACATTTGCAATATGTAAATCGAATATCATTCACAAAACTCAACCATCATTGAAACTAGAAACTCTATAAATAAGCAAAAGCACCTTTGGTACCTACAAATTATAGGATAAGTTTCAGTTGTATCTTTAATTTTTTTTTTAATTGTCAATTGTACCTCTAAAATTTCATATTTGTCTCAATTATATTTTAAGGCCTAACATCATCTAAGGTGTTAATATATAGAAAATGTTAACTTCATGCCGACATTGATCTTTTTAGGGTACAATTAACAGAAAATGTTAATGTTTTGGAATACAACTGACATGAATGTGAAACTTTGAGGGTACAATTAACACTAAAAAAAAGTCATTCGTTATATCACTATTTTCATTAATGATTTAGACGATGACATTAGAGATTGAAGGTACAATTGAGACAAATGTGAAATTTTAGGGGTATAATTGACAAAATAAAAGGGGTACAATTGAGATTACCCCATATTTTGGGGGGCACAGGTAACATATTGCCTTGTAAATAAGTATACAAGAAAAGGTTAAAACTTCATTTTGGTCTTTGAGTTATAGGATGAATTTCAGTTTGTTCCTAAAAATATTTTCTTGTTCCCCTATGATCCTCAAATTTCAATCGTGGTTTTTTCATATCCTATCTCCTTTAGTACTTGGTTGTTAAGTCCGATTTCGATAGCTGAAGATTTTCTTTCTCATACATGGTTGATGTGGTAGAGAGAAAAATAATCCTTTCAACTCTTTCTCATTTGCATCTCTTTCCTCCTCCCTCTCCATCTCTCGGGAATCGAGAGTGGATATGCTAAAGTTAAAATATGTGAAGTAGTTGAGATTTTATAATTTACATACTTCACACAATCTATACTTCAACATATCTATTCCTCTCCATCTCATTTCTGTTTCTGATTCACCATCTTCTTCTTCCAATGAGCCTCCGATGTTTATTGGCTTTTTCGAACTTCACAAAAAATGCATCGATCAAAGAATATAGCCAATCGTCATTGCAGTGGAAGAGATCCAACATGCCATTTAGTGAGGCATGTCTTTCAAGTTAGTTTATCTTCCACACCACTGGCATCACCTTGAATGCCACTCAAACACCAATGGAGTCACATGGAAGCTGAGCAACATACTAACATGAGCCATTGGTGAAAACCGAATGAGCTTTATCCTATAAACAACACAAAGTGCAAATGAATTAAGAGAAAAGGGACATTAGGATTTCACTTATATTTACTCTGCTTCTTAAAACATTGCCGGTGAATACATTTTAAAATATTCTTTTAATACTTGATTATCATATATTCTTAGGGTTAATATTATTAATAGTTTATCGAACCAATATTTTCAAAGACTAACTAAAAAAGTATTTGCAAAAGAATCCTTTAAGTCCTCAAATTTTACATCAATAATTTTCGATTTCGTCTCCAATATTTGTCAACTGTCAATTTTGTCCCAAAGTTTCACATTTTAGTCAATTTTATTATCCTTTGACTAATTTCCTTCAATAAATTAATGATAGACTTTATGGTATTTTTAAATCCGAGTTAAGATTTGATTTTTTTTTTCTATCAATTTTACATTAAAATCATTGGGGAAGAAATTTAAATTAGATGTATAGTTTGAAAACAAAAAAAGGTGCTTTAGCGAAAATTATTTAATGATTTTAAAAGTAGAAAATATAGTTTTTCAAAAAAAAAATCATTTAGTTTGGTAAATCCAAAGAGTTATCAACATTTCCATTATGTAAATTGAATATCATTCACAAAACTCATAAACACCATATAGTCCTTAGAAAACCATCACTAAAACTAAAAAGTCTAGGCAAAAGCATATTTGATACCTATAGACTATATATAGGATAAGTTTCAGTTTCATCTTTAATTTTTTTTATTATCAATTATACTTTTAAAATCTTACATTTAACTCAATTATACTCTAAGGCTGAAAGTCATCTAAAAAGCTAATATATATATATATATTGACATCAACATTTTTAGGATTCAATTTATAAAAAATGTTAAAGTTTTGGAGGTACAACTGATACTAATGTGAAATTTTGAGGGTACAATTGACGCTAGAATAAAGAAGAAAAAAAGTGACTCACCTCGTTATCATTTTCCGTTAAAGATTTAGACGAAGTTAAACCTTGGAGTACAATTCAAGTGTACAAATGCAAAATTTTAGGGTTCTAATTGATCAAATAAAAAGTTTAAGGGTACAACTGAGACTCACACCATAGCTTGAGGGCACATGAAACATTTTTCCATGTAAATAAGTATACAAGAAAAGATTAAAATTTCATTTGGTCTTCGAATTATAAGATAAATTTTAGTTTGGTCCTAAAAATATTTTCTGCTCCCCTGTTATCCTCAAACTTTGGAGGGGATTAAGGGGAAGAGATCCCAATCCTCAAATATTTTCATACCAAAACTTGTTATTGGTCAAAACCAACAAATTAAATCATATTCATTAATTTTGCAAATAGTGGTGAGTAGGGTCGATTCTAACGGGGAAGAATGACTAAGATTTAAGCTTAAAAATAACAATAAAACTTAAAGTGAAGAGTGTTGTGAATTATGATTCTAAATAATGAAAATACTAAAATAAAGAGAAGTAAATTGGTTTAAGGATTCAATTAACATAGTAAGCAAGAAAATGGTTTAAGGAAATTCAACAATAAAAACATCAAGCCAGGTTGTATATTGAAATGGAGTTTCTCATGTTAATCATTGACAAAACATCTTATAACCTTGAGTTTGCTTAGCTTGAAGAAAAATAAGATTTCATCAATATCTCACAAAAATCAGAAGTTGGAACCGACCTACCTTCATTTATCTCAAACTCTTAAGTAACAGACTCTCAAGTTCAAGAACAATTAAAGCAAGAGATAAACTAAGCCTAATTTAACTAGGTCTCAGTGGTGGTAGCTAAACTAGAGATTCCTTCTCATACTTTTGAAAATAGAAATGAAGCTATTCTACTAACAAAACATGTGTCACTTCTCTAAAGATCAAACAATAGATTTGAGCCTAGATGACAAGATTAATCAAGAATGAAATACAATTAGGGGCCCTCTAATATCATCCATCTAAGACAATCATAGAATTAAATCAGAGAGAGAATCAAAACTCAAAAGAAAATAAGATTGCATTAAGCTCAAACTATAGTCTCAAAACATGAAATTCTCCAAATCTCTATACAACCAAGCTAGATTGGAGGTCTAGCGGGCCTCTAATATTCATGACAAAAACGAAATTAAAGCTAAGGAAAAGAAGAAAAACTAGTAGAGATGAAGATAGGATGAAGATGGCGGCTGGGTCTTCTCCAAATTGCCTCCCACGAGCTGCTCTCTGCTTCAGCCTCCAAATGTGCGTGTCTCCCCTTCCAATTGCATCCTCTCACTTAAATATGCTTGCCTTTTCAAAATAAAACCCTTGGCACATGATTGGCACATGACCACCACTAAATGAATCTGAATATTCCTCCAAATAGAAGGCTGAGGTGGTAGCAAATAATTGGGTCACTAAAAGAAAGACAAACCAGAGTTAAAATTACTTCAGCAAAGAAAAGTGGTTAGTCCTATGCCCATAGGACTTGAAATTAGGCAAAATTAGAGAAAGAAGAAGCAGCCAACAAAACTAAAATAAAAAGGCAATAAAGTGGATTCAGTGACTGATAAAATAAGATAATTTGGTCTGAAAATAAGTATAATAGAGCTGCTAACATCCCACATGTCATTCTATGGCGCATGTCCTACTTGTTAGTTTCTCTTTTACCGTTGGCGTCACCTTGAGTGTGATAATAAGCAGCTGGTTCAGGGATGACAATTTGAGTGGGTATTTAGTATACCCGTCCGAATCCACCCGTAAAAAATATCCTAAATCCATCGGATACCTGATATCGGATATGGTACGGGTAGTGAAAAATAAGAAAGTTAACTATCCGATATCCGTTAACGGATAGTTAGGGTACCCGGTATCTGATACCCTATAATATAAATATTTTATAATATTTTATACATTTTTTATTATATTTTTAATTTATTTATTTTAATGAACAGATATTGGGTATCAGATATCAGATATATCAAATTTTTAAATTAGGATATCCTATCCTATATCGATTACTTTTGGGTATTTCAAATATTTAGGGTACCCGTCGGATACCGGATATCGGATACGGATAGGATAAGGATATTGGATAGAATGAACGGATACGAATACAGATACAGGTAGTGACAAAATGACCGAATACCCTATCCATTGCCATATCTAAGCTGGTTGGATCAATTAGCGATAGTCAAATTTTTGCTGTACGAGAACTGCCCAAAAGATCCTACAAAAGAGACAAGAAAGAAGGCACTTTGTAATGCAAGAAGGTAAGAATTTCATTTGTTTCTCTCCCTCCCTACATGTATATACAAAATCATTACTTGGAATTATTGTTATTGGTATATATTTATTATTTTCACACTTCACATGCCGAAGGAAATGTGACAAGTTCAAATTTACGTGTTGCTTTTAATGAATACTTCCTCTATATAGTTGGGAGTAAATGAGGTGAAATTGGATCCCAAAAGTGAACTATTCATTTCACAGTCAAACAAATGAAATTGATCATATCTATTTCATTTCAAGTCTGAATGCGACGAATTCAGAGTTTCAACTTACTCTTAATGAGTCAATTTTTTGTCCGGTTGAGACTATCAATATTTGGGACCAATATGAAACTTTTAAAAACATTTAAGACCAAAACAAACTTAAAGGCATACATTTAGAACCAATTTGAATATTGAACCTTTATTTTTAGTTTGATTTGGCATGGCAATTAAAATATATTAAAACAAAAAGTAAAGAAAGTTATGGATGGATGGAACAGAATGCAGAGGCAGAGTGTTTGCTTCATTGGTGATATTTTTACATATATGTAGAGGAGCGAAACATGCAAAATACCCCTTGGTTGGAATCGAGTATCATTGATGATATTTTCATTGAGAAAATTTTATTTTTGTTATAAACTTTTTTAAACTTGATCGAATAATAAAATCTGGCAGATTAATAATGAATTTTATAGTGGCAAAAGAAAATCCTTGCATATTTTAAAAATACAACATTTTTATTTGATTACAAAATTGATGAAATATTAAAAAAATTTAATGATGTAATTTATAAACTACTTTTTAATTGTTATTTTAAATGATACAAGCACTAAAACATATTAGTTACTTTTTTAATTGTTAGTAGAAAATTGATAATAAACAAATTTTAGGGATAAAAATGACTATAACCACAAATTTTAGCTAGGGACAAAACAATATCGTCTCATCAAAGACAATAATTACTTTAGGAGAAGTTAGCGTAGTAATTAACACAATTTTTGAAGGCTTATGTATTTTCTTCTTGTTTCGAAATTAATTAGTGATTATATATGATTGCTCTCTGATATTTAGTATACCAATATTAGGAATGTTGGCAAAAAAAAATATTAGGAATTTCTTTCTAATTCATATTTAATATTTGGTCAAATATTTAAATTGGTAACAAAAGACAAGATAGCTTATTCTTTTTTTTTTTGGTTACAAGATCTTCAAAATCTACAATTCAACTCTCTCATAAATGGATAAAGGTCATTTTGTCATTAATTATTTTTAGGCTACAATTAACCGAAAATGTTAAACTTGAAATACAACTCACATGAATATTTCACATTGAGGGCACAATTGACACTAAAATAAAGGTTAATGATTTATGTCACCATTCTCGTTAATGATTTAGACGATGACATTAGACATTAAAGGTACAATTGAGACAAATGTAAAATTTTAAAGGTTTAATTGATAAAATAAAAGGTTTCCGGGTACAATTGAGATTTTATAATTTACATACTTCACACAATCTATACTTCAACAAATAATCTACTCCCCTCCATCTCATTTTTGTCTTTGTCTTCTCCGTCTTCTTCTTCCACTGAGCCTCCTATATTTCTTGGCTTTCTCGAACTTCGCAAGAGATGGATATATAATCAATATATAAGTTAAAATGCAACAATGCTACCAAAAATTCTTAATATACAATAGCAATCAACTAAAATTGGTCTAGCTGTAAATAATTGCACACTAGCTAGCTAGAAAAATCCTTGGTTAAAAAGAGTTTCTATTTTCATAAGATAGCTAGGTGCTGCTTCATGTGAATGCAGTATTATCATTCATCATATTCTGCTCCTCACCTGCCCCTCTTCAACTTCAAATCTTCCTGCCAATTCGTACAATTTTAATTAATTAATTAATGCTTCTATTTAATTAAGATCAAAACCACAAAAGAGAATTAAGAAAAAAAAAAACCAGAGGCGTCTTGGAATCAAAATGTCATTGGGTCCCAAATCAAACCACACATACCCTGCCTTGTAGCTCCTGAAATCAAAATGCCTAATAACTATGTGTGAACAAGTAATGTGCAAAACAGGACAGGACAGAACAGAAGAAAGAATGTGAAGTAAATAAATGTACCTTTTACATGACCATGAGTATTGAGAGGGCATTCCACTCCCTCTTAGAGCAACCAGGCGATCCAACACATCTACACACAAATGGAATTTTGAATGATTAATTAAGAGAATAATAATAATAACTAAGAAATTAAGTAGAGAGTTTAGAGTTATATATATTACTCTTCAAATGAAGAGGGTGATTAGGTGGAAGAGTGAGCTTGATATAATGTGGGTGCTGGAGGCGACCACTGTTTCGAGCCAGATAATACATCACTTGAACTTTACGAAGCATTGATTTGGGAAAATATTGGTGAGGCCTCCATACTAACCCACCATCTGCTTCTGCTGGCCTCTTCTTCTCACTGTATGATAATCTCCTTGAACTTGAACCACTGTCCATGGCAGATAAAGATGATCAAACTCAGATCTGATCTCTGTAAGTGGTATTGGTAAAGAGAGGTGATGAAAAGTGAACAACACCTGAGAAAGAAAGGTGGCGCATGTCCTACATAATGAGCTTCATCCTAAAAACAACACAAAGTACAAATGAATTTAGAGAAAAGGGACATCAGGATTTCACTTGTATTGATTCTACTTCTCAACTTGAATAGATAGATCGAGAGTTAAAAATGATATTTCTTCTTTCTCTGACCACATTAACCATGCATTTATGAGACAGAAAGTTATCATCTTAGTAATCTAGATCAGACTTAAAGGTTAAGTGCTAACAGAGTACGTCTTTGAACCAATAGTGTAACAATTGTGAAAGTTTGAAGACCATAAAAAAAAAATATAATTTTAGGACCAAAGTCGAATTCATCCTATAATTTAAAAATTAATATAAGATTTTCAGGAAAAGACAAATGGATGTTGTTAACTTTTATACTATTAATACTAAAAAGTTTCGACATAAGAAGGAAAGGTGATGCCACAAGTTAAGAATTCCCAATCAACTATGAACATCTACAGAATGTGCAGAGATACAAGTGCACACCATTAAGAAAAATAAAGGTGACAAAAGCAACTAATAGCATATTCACATGATATAAATCAGATATGTGTCTATAAGTAACTAAGAAATCAAAAAATATATTATATAACTACAACTGTATGAGATTAATTAATAATGTGAAAATATAAACATTTTTCAGAAAGCCATGCACTTCAATTTGTGGTGACAAGTGAGAAGGCTTTGGTATAAACATTTTGGACCTTCCTACATTAATTGAGGCAATCAATTTAAGTTTTTGGAATCACAGTACAAGAAAGAAAGATGTGTAAGAACAAAATACCTGCATCCACGTCTCTTCCATAAAGCACTCAGGAGATGAATCAGGAGACAGAAACGAAGCTGCTGATCTGGATATTTGATTAACAGAGTTCTAACAATATTAATGATTCAGAATTTTATTTAACAAATTTGTATAAAATATAAGGATCGATTGACAAATTAAAGAATGAAATTATAGAGTTGAGTTACAAACTCAATGAATTTATAGGGACCAAAGTATTATTTTAACCTTCAAAATAATTTTGTATTCTATTCTATGTCAAAATCATCCACTCCCTCAATTAATTTGATTTAATTTATAAATTGTAAAAACAAAAAAGATTTCTGCTCAATTTAGAAGAATATATGAATACTTAGAAATATGATCGATAGTCTATTACGTATACCTTTTTTTGGTGTACCATTGATTTGATTTGTAGAAGTTGTATATGTATCTATCTTTTCTCTATCAGCATCATCGGCATCTTCATTTTGATCACATCCCTCCATCTCCTGGATGTCTAACTCGTTAAAACAAATCAAGAAAGAAAAAGAAAAAGAAACCCTAAGTTTTTCGCAAGGGGTATGTAAGTGTGCGGCTATAAGGAATGTTTTGTAATGTAATCGTTCAATGCTTTATATAGCTAGAGAATAGTCCTAGGGTTACTGTCCAACGTTGTTCTAGAAGCTTTACTCATTGTCGTTGTCTTAGCTTCTTGAAAAATTGCCGGTAAATACATTTTAAAATATTCTTTTAATATTTGAGTATTGTATATTCTTCAGGTTAATATCATTAATAGTTTATCTAACCAATATTTTCAAAGCATTAACTAAAAACATATTTGCAAAAGTATCCTTTAAGTCCTCAAATTTGACATCAACTTTTAATTTCGTCTCCAATGTTTGTTTACTGTCAATTTTGTCCCAAAGTTTCACATTTCAATCGATTTTTTTTTTTGGCTAATTTCCTTCAATAAATTAATGACAGGCTTTATGGTATTTTTAAATTCGAGTTAGAATTTGAGTTTTTTTTTTCTATCAATTTTACATTATATGTCCTTAGCCACGTACAATTTATCGTGAATATTTAGCTAAAGTAAGAACAAATGATAAATTAAAATTGTTCAAAATTTCAAACTTTGGAGACAAAACTGACAATAAACAATCATTGGGGATAAAATTAAAATTAGATGTGAGGTTTTAAAACAAAAAAGGTGCTTTTGCCAAAAATATTTAATGATCTTGAAAGTAGAAAATATAGTTTTTCAAACAAAAAATAATTTAGTTTGGTAAATCCAAAGAGTTAACAACATTTGCAATATGTAAATTGAATATTATTTACAAAACTCATTAACATCATAAAGAAGAAAGAAAGAAGAAAAAAAGTCACTCATCACGTCACAATTTTCCGTTAAAGATTTAGACAAAGTTAAACCTTGGGGTACAATTAAGACGTACAGATGTAAAACTTAGGGTTATAATTGACAAAATAAAAAGTTTAGGGTACAACTGAGACTCACACCATAGCTTGAGGGCACATGAAAAATTTTACCCTGTAAATAAATATACAAGAAAAGGTTAAAAATTTCATTTTGGTCTTCAAGTTATAAGATGAATTTCAGTTTGGTCCTAATAATAATATTTCCTGTTCCCCTATGATCCTCAAACTTTCATCGTTGTTTCACTATTAGTCCAAATGCTTGCTCCAATATTACTTTGTTGTTAAGTCTAATTTAGTTTTTCCCTGTTGTCTCTGCAGTCTTAAGACCCAAGACGTCCATCAAATCTAACGGCTCCCCTTATGCCACATGTCCCATATTGTTTTTCTAGTGTTTACACCCAAAATTTTCCCCTCCTCTGCAGCGTTTCTGGTTTCACTCCCACCACCTTCTTCTCTGGCCTTGTTTTTTAAATCGAGAATCTCCTTTTATTCATTCAACCAACAGAGAAATATACGCCATCGTGGTTGGAGGGGATTAAGGGAAGTGATCCCACATGTCATTCTATGGCGGATGTCCTACTTGTTAGTTTCTCATTTACTGCTGGTGTCACCTTGACATAATAAGAAACTGGTTGGATCAAGAGAAAAATCTACTTTTTGGTCCCTGAATTGTTAATGAGTCAACGATTTAGTCCCTTAATTGTAAGAAACTACAACCCAGTCCCTCAATTTTACACTTCCGTCTACGTTTTGGTCCTTCTGCTGTTTCATAGTGTAGTGTGGTCGTCCGCAGGGAGTGGGAGTGTGTTGCAAGAAATGGCGGAGGTAGGAGTGGTTGGGAAGATGTGTTTATTGCTGCAAATGGAGACAGGGAACAAGACGAAGGAGAGAGCCAGAGAGATCCTCAAAATGCATGCTCACGTTTGGAGGAACTCTGAAATCCCCAAGTTCATCACTTTTTCATTTTATTCTTTTAATTTAATTATATTAGTTAATGTGTAAAATGAAATATGAGTAAGATAGATGATTTGGGAGCCAACTCAGCACTTAATAGTGACACGTCATCACTTAACGGCCATATCATCAACTTAACTGACGGTTAACAGCGGAGGGACCAAACGTAGACGAAAGTGTAAAATTGAGGGACTGAGTTGTAGTTTCTTACAATTCAGAGACTAAATCGTTGACTCAGTAATAATTGAGGGACCAAAAAGTAGGTTTTCTCTTGGATCAATTAGAGATGTAGTAAAACTTTTTCTCTATGAGAAGTGACCAAAAGATCTTACAAAAGAGACAAGAAAAAAGGCCCTTTGAAACACAAGGTAAGAATTTCATTTGTTTCATTCCCACCCTATATGTATATACAAATTCATTCCTTGAAATTATTGTTCTAGGTATATATTTATTATTATCACACTTGACATTTCAAAGGAAATGCCATTTATGATTTTTGAAAAAGGAGTGGCCACCAAATTAATGAAAATAATTTTTTAAAATAATTTTAAAAAAAGTGGTGGATATGGCTCAATTTTAAAAAAATGGTCTAAAAGCAAAGATAGATTCGTGCGTCATTTGAGTCGTGGGGAAGGTGTTGGGCATGCTACAACACCTGTTCAAAAGACAGTTACGCTAAGATAACTATACAAAAATTAAATGGCCTTAAACTTTTAAGATTATTCATCCAAAAAGATAAAATAATAAAAATAAAATCAAACACAAAAAAAGTAAAGAAATGACAAAAATAAAATAATAAAAGAGGAAAAAAAACAAAAATAAATATTTACAAAAAATTCAGAGTTCAATCTAAATTTCCTTTAGGCATTTTTATCTATTATAATTTTTTTTATAAATGATAGAAAGGAGAAATGAAAAGAAAATTCTCACAGAAAAATAAAAAAAATGAAATGAAATTAAATATGGAATAGAAACAAAATTTTATTTTTAGTTTTTGTATATAAAAAGAAAGAAAATAAAAAAAAGAAAAAGTATATAAAAAACGAATAAAAGAAAAAAAATTTGTATTTTTTTTATTTTTTTATAAAAAGGGAAAGAAAGAGAAAAATAATAAAAGGAAGAAGAAAAGGAAGAAAAATAGAATGAGAAAAGAAAAGAAATGAAAAGAAAATTAGAAAAAAAAATAATAGAAAAAAAAAAAACTAAGCACAAGCAGTGAAGGAGGAGAAGAAAGGGAAACTTTTATTTCAGACACCCAAATTGTTTATTCCTTGTGCTAGAGTCCTTTTGCGATACAGATAGAGATTAATTCGCATGAGAACAAATTAGTTGGATTTCTTATTACCATTTTTATGAAAGACTAAGTATTTTGACAAGGGGAAACAGCAGAAATGACAACCAAAAACGTTTTTCTATGTGCGATTTAGTCCATGCACATGGTGAGTTGTGATTTGAATGCCTTTGGAGAGAAGAGATCCTCATCAGCTCCAATCCATGTTTTCAACCCAAAACAGCCCCAAGAATGAGGAAAACGTAGAGAAAAAAATGATAAATGAAGTAAAATCGAAATGAGAGATGAAGAACACACACTTTGATTTCCTCTTTGATTTTTTGTCTAAAATCCCTGTTTTCCTCTCTGATTTTTCGTGTCCACTCCCATCATGTTTCATTCTCATTTTTTAGCTACCATTGGTTCAAGTTATTAAGAAAAAACATGATTTTAATTCTTCAAATTGACCCTAATAAATTCGATCCCAATAATTCCAAAATTTCCCTCAGTTCATAGTTGAAAATCACACCAAATTATTAGGAATAAATCTCACTTGAATCCATAGAAACATCCCCATGAATTTGATCAATGGATTTTGGTTTTTCTCGTTAAAATCATTGATTTTCCTTTTTCATCAAAACCCTAGCATCATACTTTCTTTTTTCTTTTTCTTTTTTTAAATTATTAAATAAAGGAAAGAAAAACAAAAGTTTATTTATTTACAAAATTTCCCCGGACCAAATGCAGTATTTACAGTTATCTACCACAAATGTAATATATATTCGGTCCTTGAAAATTATTGAGCTGACAAACGGTCTTTTAAAAAAATAAAATACTCAGTTTAGTCCTTGAAAGATCAAAACAATATACTTATTAGTCATTTTCATGGACTAAATAGTATACCGTTTTAATCTTTCATAGATTATAAAAATATCCCATTATAATTTTCTGGAGATTAAATTGTATATTTCAATCTTTTAAAGACCGAGCTGTCAACTCGGTGATCTTTCAAGGACTGAATCATTAGTTTATTCTATATATTATGATGCATTAATTATTATATATTTAGTTTTGTGCAATTGTGCAAAAAAAAACATACTGATAGATTAAATGACTAAATTGAAAGAAATTATTAGTGGAAAGTCAAATTGAACACCTATGCATTAGGGACCAAAGTAGAAATTTCATTCTTTTAACTGATATATAAACATACTGATAGATTAAGATCATACATTTTTCATGTTCTCTGAACTCCATAACTTGTACGGCATGATAGTTTTTGTTTCTAAAGTTAACCTCTCTCTGTTAGTACTAATATACTGCCTTGTTTTTCCAAGTGCTTAATTTCAGTAAATAAGCAAGACTAACTTTTTCTCCACTACATATATATGTTGCATATATAAAAGAAAAAGTAATCACAGATTAGTAAAGTAAATCACCAAGTTGGCCATCGAGGGAATTGTCTCTCATCCCTATGAGGCCTTGATCCACAAGTAGGCTATTCTGGAAAACCTCATTTATTCTGGATATTGAAGGCAAGCCTACATTTCTTTGGTTTCATTCAATAGAAACTCCTTTATGAGCAGTGTTCTAACTTTTTCCTCTATCATCAGTGCATCCTATACCAGAATTTCTCCTGGCTTTAAGATAAGATTTAATTGATTCTGCTCACCGGAAGCCTTTTGAAGTGAGTGTTCTAAATCCTCCTGTAAAAATTTCCAAGAAGCAAGAATCAAATATTTCGGTCCAAATTATCCTCCTGTGACTTTTAGGCCAACATAAATCAGTCTGTAACACATAACTGGAAGTTGAAAGAAAAAAATTATTGAAATGAGAAGTTATTAATTTGACAATGAGAGTTTTTAAAAAAATGATACCTGCCAAGAGCCTTCCCAAAATCTGCACATAGTGACCGAATATATGTCCCTTTAGATTCCCTGATGACACCAAATTTGTCCTTAACTCTGTTTGGCTTCTCAGTTCTGAGAAATCAGAACAAATTAAACAAAAACACTTCAACATTGTCTATTATTATTCTCCTGTGTAAAACAACTATTATTATCATCAATTCTCGAAAACATTAGAGTTGATCAAATTGGTGCACCAAGAATGAAGAGTTTTTATATAGCTGCTATCTAAACTGTACTAACTTAGACATTATTTTTCATATTTGTAGGGTAAAATTCAAGAGTTTTTACCATTGGATCAAGAACGTGTTGCCTCTTCCGGTATCACTTCCAAAATATTTGCTGAACCTGATGATGCCATTGGGAAAGTGTTTGGACCTGAACATCCTGGACGTGTGCGTGTTATGGGAATTGGTTCATGCCCTTCTAGTATCTTTGGATTACAAAGACAACTTGTTAACTCCCAAATCAGAATGGGCTCTAGTGTTAACACTACTTGTAACAATGGTGAAGGAGAGGGCATGATAGACTTAGTGAATCAAGTTAAAACTCTACAAGAACGTTCAATTGCACACCAGGAGACATTGAAGGAGCTTTCAGAGACCAAGGTAGAGTTACAACAAACTCAATCAAAGTTCAACACTCTCCTCAAATTTCTACAAGACAAGTTTGGAGATGATTTACCCCCTCTAGATCAAGAATCCTCACCTCCTTAGTCATGATTTAGTAATTTAGAGATGTTATTTTGGTATTCCAACATTGTTTTTGTTTAGAGGAATATTTTTGGTTGATTTGAAAGTCTGATATTTTATGTATGGTTTAATGACACTTTTGGAGTATATGTTTATGAGAATGTATTTAGATATATATTAAGATCTTAAATATTTGAAAATTAGCCATGCATATTTCTTCTCTTATATGTATTGTTGGAAAGGTATATCAAATGCAGGATCAGAATTTATTTTTTTAAAAAACCACAAAAGCCAATTAGCCACGGTTAAAGCCATGGCTAATAATAAAGAGAATTCATAACATATGAAATTTGCTACTATAATAACCGTAGCAAAAAGTTACTTGGCGCCCCTATTTAATACAGTTTTGCCACAGTAATAACCGTAGCTAAAATTTATTTTTTATTATTTTCAACGAAATTAAAAAACAATGCCTACGGAGGACACCGTAGCTAAACATAAATTACCCACGATTTTAACCGTAGGCAAGATGGTGTTACTACGGTTCATTTTACCGTAGCTAAATTAACCGGCCACGCCTTAGTTGCCCACGGTTACCGCAACCGTAGTAACGCTGTTTTAGCTACGGTTATTGCACATTTAGCCACGGTGTTTACTCTAGCTAAACGCCGCTTTTCTTGTAGTGTAAAAGATTTTAAAACTTTTAAAGCATGACTGATCAGCCCATGATGATGCCCATGGTCGTCCTCCTAATATACATGTTTAGTATTTTGAGGTATCAAAGAGTTCTCTATATTTAGTGCATGCAATGGCATTAACTGCATTAACTTGATGAGAAGCTTAAGGCACATAAACATATATAGTCTTCGACCATTATTTCTCTTTCATTGCTACATATATATATATATATACTAGAGGCTTTGCGTGCCCTAACGGGCACACAAATATGTATGTAAAATAAAGGAGGGACTAAATCGTTAACACAGTAAAAAAGAAGGGATCAAATAATAATTTTCCTCTTATTATTAATTTTGTACTATAGTTTTAAAATATGGACGACCAGAAAAGGGTGGAGCCATATAATATAAGATATATGTGTTTACATTTTGAATTACAACAATCAGACGTCAAAGAAGGTGGCCAATAACGAAAAACAAGAGATAAAAAAAGAATAATAAGAGTATTAATACTGAGGCTGCAAAAAAAGAAGAGGACAAAAAGGGAAAACCAGTGGCCACTGTAGAAGAAATCTCATCTCTAGGATGTTAAGAAAAAAGCCTTGATAAGAAGAAAAAAGCTTCTAATCAACCTGGAAAGTTAAGAAAAAGCAGTTCAGACTCAGATTTAATTTGCTCAACATCTCTAGGATGTTTCAGCATATGAAGACAACTTTATGTAACATGTGTATGTATATGTTTTATATATGCATGTTTGGGTTTAATATCTTTTGGTTTAAGAGAATTATATAGAATTTTGGAATGTGTACTTATTATGAGATTATTAGTTAATTAAGTGCTCATGCCTAATAGTACTACAAGAAGGTCAATAGGTGTCCTCACAAGTTATTTAATTAAAAAAATTCTGGCCCACCCTATAAATTTTTCCCCTGATGCCATTCAAAGACTAATGGAATCACATGGGAGCTGAGAAACATACTAACACGAGCCATTAAACTAACACTTTAACTTTAACCCCTTATTTATTTAAATGTCCAATTCAGTCCTAGAAATCTCATGACTCGTTGTAAGTTAGTTCCTCTATATGAATATTCTGTTATGGTAGTAGTAGGCTGCAGCCTGAAGTTCAACTGTTTAGTACAAAGTAGACTATCAATTTAGTCCCATGAATATTATATGTGCGCTGTTATTTTAGTACTTGTATTCTTAAAATGATTGATTTAATCTATAAAAATTCATTACTTGTAGTAATTTAGTCCCTCCAAGACTTGAGTTGTACAATAACAGAATGTTCATAGAGGAACTAGCTTGCAACGAGTCATGAGACTTTTTGGACTGAATTGGACATTTAAAAAAAATTAGGGGTTAAAAACAGAATGAGCTTCATCCTAAAATCAACACAAAATGCAAATGAATATATAAACATTATTCAGAAAGGCATGTACTTTAATTTGAATGGTGAGAACTGAAAAGGCTTTGGTATAATCAATTTTTTAACAAACCCCTGCATTAAACTGAGGCAATGAATGTAAGTTTTGGAATCACATTACAAGAAAGCAAGATAGTGTAAGAATAGAATATATATTTATACAAATCCAGGTATAGCAAAAAGGATATTTGATTAACAGAGTTTTAACAATATTAACTATTAAAAATTTTATTTTACAATTTTTTATAAAATATAAGGATTGAGTTAAAAGAATGAAATTATAGGGTTGACTAACAAACTCAATACATTTATAGCGACCGAAGTATTATTTTAACCTTCAAAATAATTCGGTATTCCATTCTTTGTCAAAATCATTCACTAGCTCCCTCAATTAATTTGATTTTATGTATAGATTATAAAAGCAACAAAGACATATATACTCAATTTAGAAGAATATATGAATTAGAAATACAATTCTATTATGTATACCTTTTTTTTGGTGTACCATTGATTTGACTTATAGGAGTTGTATCCATCTTTTCTCTGTTAGCTTCATTGGCATCTTCGTTTTGATCACAGCCATCCATCGCCTGGATCTCTAACTTGTTAAAACAAATCGAGAAAGAAAAAGAAAAAGAAACCCTAAGTTTTGAGTATGTTAGTGTGCGGCCGTAAGGAATGCTTTGTACTCTAATTGCTCAATGCTTTATATAGTCCGAGAACAAACCTAGGTTAGCCGTCAAACATTATTCTAGAAATATTTATTCATTGTCGTTATTTTAGCTTCTTAAAAAATTGTCACTGAATACATTTTAAAATATTATTTTTCTCCTTGTAATAATATATGATTATCATATATTGTTAGGGTTAATTAATATTACTGAAAGTTTATTTAACCAATATTTTCTTGTAATAATTAACATTATTTTTGTGCTCAAACTTCACACCAATTTTTAATTTTGTTTCTAATATTTTTTTACCATCAATTTTGTCCCAAAGTTTCACATTTTGGTCGATTTTATCCTTTGACTAACTTCTTTTAATAAATTGACAACATGCTTCATGGACTATGGTGTTTTTCAATCTGAGTTAGGATTTGATGTTTTTTTATTAATTATTTTACATTATATGTCATTAGCTACATAGAATTTGTCGTTAATATTTGGCTAAAGTAATAGAAAAAATCGATTAAAATATGAAACTTTGGAGACAAAATTGACAATAAACAATCATTGTGGATAAAATTGAAAATAGAAGTAAAGTTTGAAAAGAAAAAGGTGTTTTTGCCAATAAAAAATATTTAATAATTCTGAAAGTAGACTAAAATACAAATTTTTTAAAACAAAAATCATTTAGTTTAATAAATTCAAAAATTATCTTTTTGTATTTCTCCATGACTTCATCATTAACCTCATCTCTACCTCCAAATGCAGAGGAAGGATCCATTCACTTGAATAATGTAGTTACAAGTAGGGGTGTTTGCGGGGTGGGTTGGGTTGGATTTAGGGCGGGTTGGTTTGGGGTAGACATTTCGAAGGGCTGGTTTGTTTGGGTTGGGTTGGGTTGGATTTTGGAAAAGAATTATTTCAAGCCAAACCAAACCAAACCAAACAACAGTAGGTTCAATTGGATGGGCTGGCGGGTTGGCCCATTTAAATTTACAAATATATTATTTTTCAAAAATATACTTGGCTTACATTTTTTTCTTAATTTTTCAATTCTTTTATATTGAATTTTGATGAAAAAGTTTCTTATTATCATGATTCATCAATCAATAATATGATTGAAAGTAGAGTCGTCAAAACGAGCCAAACCCAATGGGTTGACTTGTTTGACTCGTCAAATTGGAAAGCAGGGTTGAGAAAATCCGGCTCGACATAAATTATAACTCGTGTGGGTTGCCCACTTAATAAAAAATATTTTTAATTTAAAAAAAATAGGAAAAAATGAAAAAAAAAATTAATGACTGGTGAGTTAAGTGGACTAACTCTGGCTCAGCAATTTGGCGAGTCGGTTTGGGAAAACCTGGCTCGCCTGGGATTTTTGGCTCATGTGAGCCAGCTCGCATGAGCCATGGCTCGTTCTGGCAGCTCTAATTGAAAGTCATATATACTTATATTAAGAAACTGAAGTTAGTGTGTGCAAAATTGAGTAATTGAAGGTAAAGTATGTAGCGTTAAGAATAAGGGGAAACGATAGTTCAAGAGTAATTTGTATTATACATTTATACTAATTATTATTTATTTATATGAGAAAAAAACAACTATTATTTATTTATGTATATATTAAAATTAAAAAGATAATAAATGGTGGGCTCGTGGGTTGGGCTGGTTGAGCGGGCTTGTAATTCAGAAACCCGCAACCCAATCCAAACTACCGCTGGCTGAAAATTTTCAAATCAAAACAAACCGCCAGCCGAAACCAAACTAACCCAAACCTGCAGGTTGAATTGGTTTTGGCGAGTTGGCCCGAACCACTAAACACCCCTACTTACAAGTGTCATAAACTTTACCAATGAATTTAATTTAGTTGGCTTAAGGCCGATTAGATAATATATACGAGTAAATTAATAATTTGGCCTTTGAAAGAAGAAATTATTAGATTTAGTCATTGAAAGATGCAATTACAATCAATTCAACCATTTTGTTAAGATACTAATCAAATTGAATAGCTAATATGAATTTTTAACATCAATTATTAAGGGTAATGTCAACAAAATTTAGAATCCCATTACATTAATGTACAGCTGAATATATGACAAATTCTTAAGTTTTCAGTTGTAAGGCTAAGGTGGATGAAAGCAACAATGGGATTCATGTCTGGGAGTCCCAGTAAAGTCAGGCTCTTCTGTATTGGATGCGGATCTGTTCTCCAAAGGTCTTCTAGAGAAACTTCATCTAAAAAGACTACACCTACTCTTTCAAGGTATTCACAAGTCTGAGCGACAGGCAAAGCAGACATCACTATGTCCTGTCCAAAAAAAAAAAATCTTTTTTCAGCTTTATTGTCCTTTACTTAATAATGTGTATGACCTACTTTTGCAAATGTAATGAAAGGCAATGATATTTTGGTTCTCAATGATACAGTATAATCACTTTGTTGAAGATCATTTTTTTTTTTTGGTTTATTAGGATTATAGAAAAGCTGTAAACTTAAGTCTACTAAGAAAAGTCTTGCAATGCAAACCAAGTTTAACGCAAGTCAATATTTAGTTTGCACGTGTTTTAAATTATTTTAATAGCTAGCTACTAACTTTTTTATAAGAAAATAAAATGTTTAGAGATAGAAAGATACAAAAGAATTAATGCAAGGAGGGCAATCAATATTCCTTACCATAAGGAAACAAACACAACAAAAGAAAGGAAAAATGAGATGCTACATCAATTAATATGCATACCTAGTGGGTGCCCGTAAATTGTACTATTTGGATCTCTGTAAAAATTAGCAAGCTTAATAAGTGATGTTCTGTCAAAGGTGAATGTTCATTGTTCTGTACTCTAACACCTTACAAAGTTTAGTTGCTCTTTGTATGCCTACTTGGTGACTTTTGTATGGCGTCGGATGTGATTATATTATATATATATATATATATATATCAATGTATATATGAAGCTTCTCTTTCGCGTCAGTCCACATCTTTTCAATTTTTCAATTATAATCATGCATTAGCATTATGTGTTTGGAGTATATTGATTTCCTTCTTAATTCATGCTGAGCTTTTCTTGTAGTTGAATGAATTAAGAGAAAAAGAGACATTAGGATTTCACATATAATATTGATTCTACTTCTTAACCCCAATATATATATATAGATTCATAGAATATGGATTGACACAAAGAAAGTAAAGAAGGAAGAAATGGTGAATGGAGAAGATAGAGAATTGAAATGATATTTCTTCATTCTCTGCAGCCCACAACAACCATGCATTTATGAGAGAGAAAGTTTTCATCTTAGTGATCTAGATCAAACTTAACGGCTAAGTGCAAACAGAGTTTGTCTTTGGACCAATGGTGTAACAATTGTGGAAGTTTGAAGATCACAGTGGAAGAAAAAATACTTTAAGGACCAAAAAAGTAGCATTTATCCTATAGTATAAAAACTAAAATAAGATTTGGAACAAAAACAAATTGATGTGGTTAACTTATATTAAGTTTCAATATAAGAAGGAAAGGTGATGCTGCAAGTTGAAAATTCCCAATCAACTATGTACATCAATTCACACTGTGAACATCCACATAATATACTGATGCAGAGATAGAAGTGCACAACATCCAGAAAAAATACATGTGAAAAAAGCAAGTTATAGCATATTCAATTCTCTCTCTCGGTATATAGTAGTAATATGATCTTGATGATGATGATGCTGCTGCTTCATTCTTGCACATTAATTTTAGAAGATGATAATGAATTACGTATACACAAGTAGTTTATTATTATTGGTGAAGATATATATCTTTATCTTTACTACTTAAAAATATAGGTTTGTGTCAACTTTCTTTTCCTAAAATGCCCTTTTCCAATCAATGAAATTGCACTATATGCCATCTGCTATTGTCTTCATAATATGCGTTCTTTTACACTAATTTATAGGCCCGTTTGTGTTCTGATTATAATCTGCTTTGATTATAATCGTAATAAGTATGTTCCTTTACGTTTATTTTCTGATCAAATTATAATCTTGATTTTTTTATAATCAAACACACCCAATTACACTTATACCCCTATATATATACCTATAATTACTTATACTCTAATACATTCAATCACACATGACAAGGCTAAAATAGTAATTTACCTGAAATGGTCGACCGATTTTGTCAACGGTGGACCGAATATCGACCTGAGAATGATATCAGGTCCGACGTTCGGTCCACTGATTCAAAAAATGGTCGACCGAATTTCAACTTGAGAATGCTATCAGGCCCGACGTTCGGTCCATCGATGCAAAAAATGGTCGACCGAATACCTGAAATGAGCCACATTGAAATTTTTTTTCGGGTCCGGAGTGCTTTTTTACATTCTCTCTCATCTTGTGCCAAAGGTGGACCATTTTTTTGATAGTCCACCGAATGTCGAGGCCTGATTACTACACTTTAGTCCTTTTGGTCCACCATTTCGGAGGCAAAAATAGAATGGTCGACCAAACGAAATAAACACCTCACAAGTTGCCTATGATTATAATCATATTTTCACGATTCCCAAGGCAAACAGTGACAAAATGTGATTTTTTTAAAAACAACAATCACATCCAAACACACTTTGATTATTTGTCAAATCACATCTTACTTTTTCCTACTTTTTCCAACTTTTTCTTCCATTTCTACCCCTATACAATTTATCAATTTTCTTACCCTTCTATCTACCAACCACAATCATTACATACCCATTTCAATAATTTCACATAAAATAATCAACTTTCATCCAAACACCAATACACAAATAATCAACTTTGATTATAATTATACTCTGATTATAATCAAAGCAGATTTTATTATAAGCGCAAACGCAAATTCTTTTTCTCTACATACTTTTATTGCATTTATGCTTTACTTAAATTTGTTATTTATGCTAATATTATCTTTTTTTTTTTTTGCCGAAAATCTCATTTTATTAACAAACAAAGCTTATGCCAATATTATCTTGCATTAGATAAATCATAAAAGTATTTAATGCAACTTGTGTAATTTAAAATTGTTTTAATTTACTTATTAATTTATCAATTAACATGTATTATATTCTATTTCTGACTTCTATAATTATTATTATATATATACATAGATAAATAATTAAATTTTTGTAGTTCCATGAGATCATTTTTATTAATCATTTTAAAGTATATGGAAATGAACTATTTTTTTATGTAGTGTATATATATATATTAATGTATAAATTTACTTTAACTAAGTGAATATTTTATTAGTTAGTTTCAAAACGATAAATCTATTTATGAGACATCGTGATAAAACAAATGAATAAAATCATTCAACAAATCGATTGACAAAAACTAAAAATTTACTATTATCAAACAATATTATAATTGAAAAGGTGCACAATATATGGAACCAGACAAAAAAATAAAATAGATCTATTGAAGTATGAATTATAATTTAATTTCTATGAATTATAATACTTATAATTTAATTTCTATTTCTTAAACTGGTTACCTCTAATCAAAATTTTTTAATCAAATTATTTTTTTTTTGGTCCTCAAATTATGGAATTAGTTTCATTTTAATCCTCAAATTATTTTTTGATTCATTTTGGTCCCCAATATGTGATTTCATCTGTTATTTCTAACTAACAATTGAAATAAATTATTTCTCATTATTTATATGTGAATAAATATTGTAAATTTTAAATTTTTATAAAAATTTGTATTTTTTATTATTTTTATATATAAATAATTTCGTGTCTTATCGTGTCATAAAATTTTAAGAATTTAGCGTGTCAGTGTGTCGGTGTCCGTGTCTTGTCCCGTATTCGTATCAGTGTCCATGCTTCCTAGATGGTTTATACTAATGAGAAAGAGTTGAGATTGGATCCACTGCAGTGGGTTTTCCTCGACCTGCATTATGAGACATACATCCCAAAATCACAGTTTCAATTAAAGTGTGAGTTTTAAGATTTCTATCTCACACTGCAGGAAAACCCACTGCATTAGACCCATCCTCGAAAGAGTTGTTGTAAATTGTAAATCTTTCTCTTTTCTTCCTCGTCAGCTTCCATATATATATATATATATATATATAGCAATGAGGGTTGATTAATCAATCCTCACAAAACAATAAATTTTTATTTGAATACTCATCGAGTGGAAAGAATGCGCACTCTTGACTCTTGAGTGATTCGATCCTTTGACGAAGGACGATATTTGTGAAAAAGTGAAAAAGTAACAAACTATAGTTTTTTTTTGGTCAAAAAATGCTCAAATTGGACCTAAATATATACTCTTGAGTCCATTTAGTCCTAAATATTTCCAAATATTAATCCTAAATGTTGTCATTTAATTTCACTTTGCTCTCAAACTACTAAATTTAATAATATATCCCTCGTTTCAAATTCGAATGTAATAAGTTCAAATTTATGTGTTGCTTTTAACTAGTATTATTTCTATCTAATTAGGAGTAAACGAGATCAAATTGATTTCCGAAAGTGGCCGAACTGCTCATTTCACGGTCAAATAAGTAAAATTGATTATATTTATCTCATATTTCATGTCTAAATGTGACCGATTCAGAGTTACAAGTTACTCTTAATGATTCAATTTTTTGTCCATATGAGACTATCGACATTTAAGACCTATATGAAACTTTCAAAATATTTAAAACCGAAATAAACTTAAAGGCATACATTTAGAACCAATTTGAACATTCTATCTTTATTTTTAGTTTGATTTGGCATGGGTATTAAAATATATTAAAAAAAAGTAAACAATTGCATCGAAGAAGAATGATATGGTATGGATGGATGGAACAGAATGCAGAGGCAGAGTGTTTGCTTCATTGATGATATTTTCATTGAGAAAATTTTACTTGTTATAATTTTTTTTTAACTTGAATAAAGAATAAAATCTAGCCGACAAATAATGAAATTTTATAGTGACAAAAGAAAATCCTTGCATATTTTTAAAATACAACATCTTTATTTGATTATAAAACTGATCAAATATTAAGATTATTTAATTATGTAACTGATAAACTATTTTTTAAATATTATTTTCAATGATGCTAGCACTAAAAAAATATTAGCTACTTTCTAAAATGTTAGATAGAACATTGATAATAAACAAGTTTTAGGGATAAAAATGAAAATAACCATAAATTTTAGCTAGGGACAAAACATTATCTTCTCATCAAAGACAATAATTACTTTAGGTCGGAGAAGTTAGTAACACAATTTTTGAAGTCTAATGTATTTTCATTTGAAATTTTTCTTAACCACATGAGTGTGGCCTAGTGGTTCCTCACTTGGTCCCTTAACCAAGTGGTGGGGGTTCAAATCCCACCTTTGGGAATGGAAAGCATTCTGTGGCCAACCGTTTAAACTTAAGTAGAGGACCCGCGGCAAAGAGATTGGTCATTGTTCCCGATGATGAACACCCTTGATTTATACCAAAAAAAAAATTTGTAATTCTTCTTGTTTCGAAATTAATTAATGATTATATATGATTACTCTTTAATATTTAGTATAACAATATTAGGAATTTCTTTCTAATTCATATTTAATATTTGGTCAAATATTTAAATTGGTAACAAAAGACAAGATAGCTTATTCTTTTTTTTTTTTTTTTTTTTTTNTCTTTTTTTTTTTTTTTTGTTACAAGATAGCTTTTCTACACTATGTGTGTTCATTCTTCAAAATCTACAATTCAACTCAAGGCTGGAAATGGATAAAGGTCATTGATCGGGCACTCGTCGTTAGTGCCGCCAAATTAATACTCAAACTATGCCCGAATATTATATTTATATATGATATAGTGCACAACCCAAGGTCGGATCTCTAAGGAACTTCTTGAATGAGAATAACAATTGATTGTGTAAATAATTACGAATTCAGGTCCAATGTTTTGTGGGTTAGTAATATTATTATGATGAAAACAAGAAAGTAATAAAGAACATAAAGAAAATAAAGAAAAGATAACAGAATGAATATGGAAAGATGAGAATATGAAGTCCTAGAGAATAATCACGAAGTCTACCATCATAGCCCAATAACGATAATCAAGAAGTTATTATTAAAATTATATCAAGCAAAACCACATTTAATATTATATCTCGTGTACACGAAATATGGATCAATCATGATAATCATAAACGACTCAACAAAGTAACGATTTATAATTAAGCATAACAGTCCTTAAGCAATGGCGATAATAGAAACAATAGATAGATCTCTCTGTCATACGACCACAATTCAACTGAATGTGCAAGAGTGAACTTTATTAATGGTCAAACAAACACAACTAATATTGTTTATGGAAGAATTAAAACGATCTAATGACTATTATCTAAGACTAAACATAACAATAATAACAAAAACTCCCTGGACATCGACGACCGTTGAGCTCGGGCTTCATTCGGATTCTCCTCTAAGATGAAGAACGTTTAGGCTCTCATCATAGAGACCTATTGATAGCTACTCTACTCTACTCTATTCTGCCACCAGTTGAGGTGCTGGCGCGTTAGGCGATATTTCCCCAGGATTTCTGGGATGAATTGAGCGTGGAATGGTGACCTCTATTTATAGTGCAGAGTAGTGTGCTTAGTCCGCAAGTCAAGGAACAATTTTGGACTTGGGCCGTCGTCTGCGCCGGTGGCCCAACATGATGGTGCACCGAAATATCTACGATATTTCGATTATATCTTTGTATCTTGAATCCTAGCCGTCCAAAATATACTCTAAAGCTTCGGATTAATCTGCGCCGCGAGATTTCCCTCTTGAGTCGTTGGCTCAAGAGACGGCGCAACACAATATTGCGCTGAAGCTTACTTGTTGACGTCATATTCTTCTAAGAGTCCTGCGCCGCGAGAATTCCTATTTTGGGCCGGCGGCCCACATGGCGGCGCAAGAATATCTTGTGCGATTTAATATCTTCTCGTTGATTCTAGATGATTCCCTCTGGTTAGACCTTGTTTGGATATCTGAAAGACTGAAACACTAAAAACCCGTTAAATAGCACTTATCTATAAAATACAATAAATAAACGCTAATTAACCTATTTTATCCATTTTATTATGTCATACCTTCGTGCAGCCATTTAACATATTAATTGGTCTAATTACAATATATTATCATTATAAACACGTAAAAAGAAGACCAAATAACATATTACTATTTGGGCTGATCAGTCATTTTGTCATTAATTTTCTAATTTGGGATCACAAATTTTGGCAAGCTTCCCTCTACAATCATTAACAACATTTTCAATATGTAAATTGAATATCATTCACAAAACTCATAGACGCCATACAACCCTTAGAAAACGATCATTGAAACTAAAAACTCTATGAATAGGCAAAAACATCTTTGATACCTACAAATTTTAGGATAAATTTCAGTTGTATCTTCAATTTTTTTTTAATTGTCAATTGTACCTCTAACATTTCAGATTTGTCACAATTATATTTTAAGGCCTAACATTATATAAATTGTCAATATATAGAAAATGTTGACTTCATGCCAACATTGATCTTTTTAGGGTACAATTAACAGAAAATGTTAAAGTTTTGGAATACAACTGACATGTACTGAGACAAGTATAAAATTTTAGTGGTATAATTGGCAAAATAAAATGTTTAGGGGTACAATTGAGATTACCCAATAGTTTGGAGAGCACAACTAACATTTTGCCTTGTAAATAAGTATACAAGAAAAGGTTAAAACTTCATTTTGGTCTTTGAGTTATAGGATGAATTTCAGTTTGTTCCTAAAAATTTTCTTGTTCCCCTATGATCCTCAAACTTCAATTGTGGTTTCTTCATATATATCCTAGCTCCTTTAGTACTTGGTTGTTAAGTCCAATTTCGACAGCTGAGATGAAGACTTTCTCTCTCATACATGGTTGATCTGGTAGAGAGAGAAAAAAAATCCTTTAAAGTCTTTCTCTTTTACATCTCTTTCCTCCTCCCTCTCCATCTCTCGGGAATCGGGAGTGGATATGCCAAAGTTAAAATATGTGAAGTAGTTGAGATTTGATAATTTACATACTTCACACAATCTATACCTCAACAGATCTACTCCCCTCCATCTCACTTATGCTTCTGATACTCCATTATCTTCTTCTTCCAGTGAGCCTCCGATGTTTCTTGGCTTTCTCGAACTTCACAAGAGATGCATCGATCAAAGAATATAGCCAATCGAAGTTGCAGTATAAGAGATCCAACATGCCATTCAGTGAGGCATGTCCTGCAAGTTAGTTTATCTTCCACACCATTAGCATCACCTTAAATGCCACTCAAACACCAATGGAGTCACATGGGAGCTGAGCAACATACTAACATGAGCCATTGGTGAAAACAGAATGAGCTTTATCCTATAAACAACACAAAGTGCAAATGAATTAAGGGAAAATGGACATTAGGATTTCACTTATATTTACACTACTTCTTAACTCCAATATATAGAGAGTTGAAATGATATTTCTTCTTTCTCAGCCCACATCAACCATGCATTTATGAGACAGAAAGTGCAGACCATTAAGAAAAATAGCATATTCACATGATACTAGTGCAGACCATTAAGAAAAATACAGGTGAAAAAACCAATTAATAGCATATACACATGATATATATATAAATAAGATATGTGTCTATAAGTAACTAAGAAATCAAAAAATATATTACATAACTAAAAATATATGAGATTAATCAATAATTTGAAAATATAAACATTTTTCAGAAAGCCAAGCACTTCAATTTGTGGTGACAAGTGAGAAGGCTTTGGTATAAACATTTTTAAACCTACCTGCATTAAATTGAGGCTATCAATGTAAGTTTTTGGAATCATAGTACATGAAAGAAAGATGTGTAAGAACAGAAGATATACCTGCATCCATGTCTCTTCCATAAAGCACTCAGAAGATGCACTAGGAGATAGAAACGGAGCTGCTGATCTGTATATTTGATTAACAGAGTTCGAACAATATTAATGATTCAGAATTTTATTTTACAAATTTGTATAAAATATAAGGATTGAGTTACAAAGAATGAAATTATAGAGTTGAGTTACAAACTCAAAGAATTAATAGGGACCAAAGTATTATTTTAACCTTCAAAATAATTTAGTATTCTATTTTTTGTCAAAATCATTCACTCCCTCAATTAATTTGATTTAATTTATAAATGATAAAAACAACAATCATTTATGCTAAATTTATAAGAATATATGAATTCTTAGAAATGTGATCGATAGTCTATTACGTATACCTCTTTTGGTGTACCATTGATTTGATTTGTAGAAGTTGTATATGTATCTATCTTTTCTCTATCAGCTTCATCGGCATCTTCATTTTGATCACATCCCTCCATCTCCTGGATCTCTAATTCGTTAAAACAAATCCACAAAGAAAAACAAAAAGAAACCCAAAGTTTTGTGTAGGAATGGAGAAAAGAGACTGCTCATAGAGTGGCGGCTATAAAGAATGCTTAGTATTCTATTCATTCAATGCTTTATATAGCTCGCAAACAGTACTAGGGTTACTGTCCAACATTATTCTAGAAGCTTTTACTTTTACTCGTTGTTGTTTTAGCTTCTTGAAAAATTGCCAATAAATACATTTTAAAATATTCTTTTAATATTTGATTATCATATATTCTTAGGGTTAATATTATTAATAGTTTATCTAACAAATATTTTCAAAGCACTAACTTAAAAAATATTTGCAAAAGCATCCTTTAAGTCCTCAAATTTTACATCAATAATTTTCAATTTCGTCTCCAATGTCTGTTAGTTGTCAATTTTGTCCCAAAATTTCACATTTTAGTCGATTTTGTTATCCTTTGACTAATTACCTTCAATAAATTAATGACAGACTTTATGTTATTTTTAAATCCGAGTTACGATTTGAGTTTTTTTCTATCAATTTTACATTAAAATCATTGGGGACGAAATTAAAATTAGATGTGAAGTTTAAAAACGAAAAAAGGTGCTTTAGCCAAAAATATTTAATGATTTTGAAAGTAGAAAATATAATTTTTCAAAAAAAATAAATCTTTTAGTTTGGTAAGTCCAATGAGTAACAACATTTGCAATGTAAATTAAATATCATTGAGAAAACTCATAAACACCATACAGTCCTTAGAAAACCATCATTGAAACTAAAAAGTCTTGGCAAAAGCATCTTTGGTACCTATAAATTATAGGGTAAGTCTCAGTTGTATCTTTAATTTTTTTTATTATCATTTATACTTTGAAAATTTCACATTTACCTTAATTATACTCTAAGGCTGAAAGTAATCTAAATCGCTAATATATTTATACTATATTATATGGTTCTACTTCTTTATGGTTGGTCAAAATTATTGAATTAAAAAATTAAAAAAGAAAAAAAAATCACCCACTTTAATTAATTCAAACGTACATACATATTGGCGTGCCCGTCCTAGTATATATATATATATAATGCTAACATCATGCTGACATCAACATTTTTGGATACAATTAACAAAAAAATGTTAAAGTTTTGGAGGTATAACTGACACTAACGTGAAACTTTGATGGTACAATTGACACTTAAATAAAGAAGAAAAAATGTCACCCGCCACATTACCATTGTCCGTTAAAGATTTAGACGAAGTTAAACCTTGAGGTACAATTGAAACGTACAAATGTAAAATTTTAGGGTTATAATTGACAAAACAAAATGTTTAGGGGTACAATTGAGACTCAGACCATAGCTTGAGGGCACATGAAACATTTTGCCCTGTAAATAAGTGTACAAGAAAAGGTTAAAATTTCATTTTGGTGTTTGAATTTTAAGATGAATTTCAGTTTGGTTCTAAAAATATTTTCTGTTCCCCTATTATCTGCAAACTTTGGAGGGGATTAAGGGGAAGAGATCCCACATGTCATTCTATGGCGCATGTCCTTCTTGTTAGTTTCTCTTTTATCGCTGATGTCTTTGAATGCCATAATAAGCTGCTGGTTGGATCAACTAGCGATGTAGTCAAATTTTTGCTGTATTAGAAGTGGCCAAAAGATCGTACAAAAAGACAAGAAAAAAGGAACTTTGAAACGCAAGGTAAGAAAGTAAGAATTTCATTTGTTTCTCTCCCTCCCTATATGTATATACAAATTCATTACTTGAAATTATTGCTCTAGGTATATATTTATTATTGTGACATTTGACGTTTCAAAAGAAATGTTGTTTATGAATTTTAAAAAAAGAGTCGCCACAAAATTTAGAAAAATTAATGAAGACAAATTTTGAAATAATTTCGAAAAAGCGATGGATAAAGCTGAAATTTGAAAAAATTGGTCTCAAACCAAAGACATGTTCGAGCGTCATTTGAGTCGCAGGCAAGGTGCCCACAACACCTGTCCAAAGGATAGCTACACTAAGATAATTATACAAAAATTAAATGGTCTTAAATTTTTAAGACTAATCATCCAAAAAAGATAAAATATAATAAAAATAAAATCACACAAAAAAGAAATAAGGAAATGACAAAGATAAAATGATAAAAGAGGAACCAAAAAACAAAAATAAATATTTACGAAAATTTATGGGTTCAATCTAAATTTCCTTCAAGAATTTTTGTCTATCTGTTTTTTTTTTAAANAAAATAATAAAAAAAAAATATGCACAAGCAGTGTGAAGGGGGAGAGGAAATGAAAATTTTCATTTCAAATAGGGATTAATTCGCATGAGACCGAATCAGTTGGATTCCTTATTAGTTATTACCATTTTTATCAAAGAATAAATATTTTTACAAGGGGAAACAGCAGAAATGACAACGAAAAACGTTTTGCTATGTGCAATTAATTCTTGCACATGGTGGGTGATGAACCTGGTTTTGGCCAGAGGGCATTACCTGGTTCGATGAAGCAACTCTGGGTCGGAAGTTGCCTGCAAGTTAATGAATGCACAGGGTGGACCTGCGATTCACCTCCGATGCTTAAGTCAGTAAAAGGGTTTGAGAGCAACAAGGTATGTAAAGTGACAATAGTGCGTACCTTTTTCCAGTAGAGGAGTTGTCCTTTTATACTGGTGAAATGAGATCCTTTTGACCTAGATACGGTCGACTGTGATCTTAACTGATTTGGCCAAATCAGTTGTAATCTTGGTGGAAATCTTAACTGATTGTTATCCTAGCAGATCTGTCAGTTAAGATACGGGAATAAGTTGTTATTCTAATGGAAGACTCTCATGGTTCCTGATTGTTGCAGCAGCGCCTACTCCTATGCTTTCTCGTGAACGCCTGGTTGTTGGCGTTCTCGACTGACATGCTTCATTTGGTGCCTTAACCATGCTAGGACCCTGCCTGTGGACGCCTAGCTATTGGCGTTCTGAGTTGTCATGAGAGGCTTGGTGCGTTGCTTGTGTAGGGCTTTTTTGGCGCTCTCGCCCAAGGGATTCCTTTAATGGGCCTTGAACGCCTATGGCCTAGGTCTTCTAGGCTTCGAGTCATTAAGCCTATTATCACTAGTCCCAACGAAAGGAGTGTAGCTCTGTCCCCACCAGTGGAGTCCCTACCAAGGACGTTGCCATCGCATGTCGAGTCATTAAGCCTATTATCACTGGGTTGTGATTTGAATGCCTTTGGAGAGAAGAGTTCCCTTGTTCATCAACCCCAATCTATGTTTTCAACCTAAAACAGACCCAAGAATGAGGAAAACACAGAGAAACAAATGAAAAATGAAAAAAAAAAACCGAAAAGAGAGATAAAGAACACTCAATTTCTATCCCTTTTTCTCACTCTTCTTCCTCTCTAATTTTTGGTCTAAAATCCTTCTTTTCCTCTCTGATTTTTCGTGTCACCTCCCATCATGTTTCATTGTCATTGTGTAGCTAACATTGGGTCAAATTATTTAGGAAAAAAACTTTATTTTAATTCTTCAAATTGACCCTCATAATTCTCCAAGTCAAAAATCTGACTTGAATGCACAGGAACATCCTCATGAATTTTGGTTTTTCTCATTAAAATTATTGATTTTCCTTTTCATCAAAACCCTAACATCAGACTTTCTTTTTTCTTTTTTAATTTAAAATATTATAAAAAGAAAAAAAACTAAAAGTTTATTTATTTGCAAAATTGGCCCGGACCAAATACAGTGTTTACAATCATCTACCACAAATGTAATATATATTAGAGTAAACTAATAATTCGGTTCCTAAAAATTATCGAGGTGCCAATCGGTCTTTTAAAAAAAATTAAAATATACAAATTAGTCTTTGAAAGATCAAAACACTATGCTTATTAGTCATTTTCATGGACTAAATATATTTAATCTTTCATAGATTATAAAGATATAGCATTTTAACTTTTTCAGAGACTAAATTGTGTAGTTCAATATTTTAAAGACTGAGCTGTCAACTTGGTGATCTTTCAAGGACTGAATTATTAGTTTATTCTATGTATTACGATGCATTAATTATTATATATTTAGTGTTGTGCAATTGTGTAAAACAAAAAAAAAAATCTGCTCAATTATAAGATTTTAAACTTTTTTAAGCATGATGCCCATGGTCGTCCTTCTAATGATAACCTATTTTCTTTTGTGTGTATGTATATATATATATGTTTAGTATTTTGTGGTATCAAAGAGTTCTCTATATATTATTGTTAGTCCATGGCATTAACTACAATAACTTGATGATAAAGGCACATAAACATATATCGTCTTCGACCAAATATTTCTGAATTACAACAATCAGACGTCAAAGGATGAAGGCATCAATAGCTACTCACTCAATTGTAAAGAATGCTACTCACTCTTGAGTGATTCGGTCCTTTGATGAAGGACGATATATATTTGTGAAAAAGTGAAAAACTAACAAACAATAGTTTTATTTTTGGTCAAAAATGCTCAAATTGGTCCTAAGTATATATTTTTAAGTTTATTTTAGTCCTAAATATCTCCAAAGTTTTATATTGATCCTAATTGTTGTCATTTAATTTCATTTTGATCACAAAGTACTAAATTTAATTATATTTTTCCCTTTCAAGTTCGAATGTGATGAGTTCAAATTTACTAGTTCCTTTTAACAAAAACTTCCTCTATATAGGTGGGAATAAATGAGGTCAAATTGGGTCTCGAAAGTGTACTGTTCATTTCACGGTCAAACAAACAAAATTGATTATATCTATCTTATTTCAAGTCTGAATGCGACGAATTTATACTTTCAACTTAATTACTCTTAACCAGTCAATTTTTTGTCTGGTTGAGACTATCAATATTTAGGACCAATATGAAACTTTTAAAAAACATTTAAGACCAAAATAAACTTAAAGGATGGATGGATGGAATATTCAAACTTTATTTTTAGTTTGATTTGGTAGGGCAATTAAAATATATTAAAAAAAAACTAAACAATTGCATCGAAGAACAATGATATGTTATGGATGGATGGAACAGAATGCAGAGGCAGAGTGTTTGCTTCATTGGTGATATTTTTACATAAATGTAGAGGGAAACATGCAAACTACCCCTTGGTTGGAATCGAGTATCATTGATGATATTTTCATTGAGAAAATTTTACTTTTGTTATAAATTTTTTTAAACTTGAATAAAGAATAAAATCTGGCAGATAGATAATGAAATTTTATAGTGACAAAAGAAAATCCTTGCATATTTTTAAAATACACCATTTTTATTTGATTATAAAATTGATCAAATATTAAGATAATTTAATGATGTAATTGATAAACTATTTTTTAATTATTATTTTAAATGATACTAGTACGAAAATATATTAGTTACTTTTTTAATTGTTAGTAGAAAATTGATAATAAACAAATTTTAGGGATAAAAATGAAAATAACCACAAATTTTAGCTAAGGACAAAACAATATCGTCTCATCAAAGACAACAATTACTTTAGGAGAAGTTAGCGTAGTAATTAACACAAATTTTAAAGTCTAATGTATTTTCTTCTTGTTTCGAAATTAATTAATGATTATATATGACTGCTCTCTGATATTTAGTCTAACAATATTAGGAATGTTGGCCAAAAAAAAGTATTAGGAATTTCTTTTTAATTCATATTTAAAATTTGGTCAAATATTTAAATTATTAACAAAAGACAAGATAGCTTTTTTTTTTTTTTTGGTTACAAGATAGCTTACTCTACACTATGTGTGTTCAGGCTTCAAAATCTACAATTCAACTCTCTCATAAATCGATAGAAGTCATTTTGTCAGTAATTATCATGATTATGAAAATCGAACAGGACCGGTCGGTTCAACCAGTTGAACCAGGGATCGGGCACTAGTCCGGTCCGAGTAATCATGAGAACCGCCTTGCTTGAAAACCGGACACCAACCGGGAAAACCGGCCAAAAACCGGAATAACCGCTGTGAACCGGCGGTTGAAGGGGTTCCAACGGTTCATGTAAAAACGAAAAAAACCAGATCTAGTTCAAAGTTCAGTCGTCTTCTCCTCCTCCCTTCAGTTCTTCTATGCAGCGTCGCCGCCGATTCATCTTCGTTGCTCCTTCAATTTTGTGTTTCGTCTTCGCATTTTCTCCAGTTTGTGAGTCGTTTACGAAGAAGAAAACTCTGAAATCATTTTGAATGTAATTTTGAAAATAGGAAAGTGGATTCTTGATAGCCATTCTTATCACTTTGGAAATGATGAACCACTTTTGCAAATAATAAAAAGAATATAGATAAAAAAGTTGACTTTGGTATCGCTGTATAGGAAAACCCAATGGCCAACTACTATAATGGCATTAAATGTTTTTTTAATTCTGGAGAAGGGCATAAAATAGTAGAGTAAATTTATTTAGTAAAAATATTTTTTTAAAAATAAAACAAATCATTAAATAAAACAGTAATAATAATATGTATTATAAATGTAATTTTTAATGATAAAATTAATATGTATTAAATTATTAATTACTATATTTTATTTATAGTATGTTAATGTAATATTTTTTAATTTTTTAATTTATTTTTTTGTAAACAGTCCGACCCCGATTGAATCCCGGTTGGACCATTGAACCTTGAACCCCTCCCTCGGCCAATTCAATATCTGGTCCGGTTTTAATAACCTTGGTAATTATCTTTAGGCCACAATTAACCGAAAATGTTAAAGTTTTGAAATACAACTAACAAGAATGTGAAACTTTGAAGGTACAATTGCCACTAAAATAAAGAAAAAAAAGTCACTCGCTATGTCGCCATTCCCGTTAATGATTTAGTTGAAGACGTTAGACATTAAGGTACAATTGAGATAAATGTAAAATTTTAATGGTATAATTGATAAAATAAAAAGTTTAAGGGTACAATTGAGATTTTATAATTTACATACTTCACACAATCTATACTTCAACAAGTAATCTACTACCCTCCATCTAATTTTTGTCTTCGTCTTCTTCGTGTTCTTCTTCGACTGAGGCTCCGCTGTTTTTTGGCTTTCTTCGACTAAGCAGCTGTTAGCATTGGCTTCTGAGGCCTGTCGTTTGGCAATTCCAGCTTGTCTACCCCTGTTAGAACTCTCCCCTATTACCAATTCTCTGCCAGTATGCTCAGCATAGCTTCTCCACTATCAATTACATTTGTAGAAGAGTTGCTCATATTCTGAGTTTCAGCATTGTTCAGGGGAAGAGATCTAACATGCCATTCAGTGGCGCATGTCCTACATAATAAGCTTCATCCTAAAAACAACACAAAGTACAAATGAATTTAGAGAGAAGGGACATCAAGATTTCACTTGTACTCATTCTACTTCTCAACTTGAATAGATAGAGTTAAAAATGATATTTCTTCTTTTTCTGACCACATTAACCATGCATTTATGAGACAGAAAATTATCATCTTAGTAATCTAGATCAGACTTAACAGAGTACGTCTTTGAACCAATAGTGTAACAATTGTGAAAGTTTGAAGATCATAAAAAAACAATATACTTTTAGGACCAAAATCAAATTCATCCTAAATTTGAAAACTAAAATAAGATTTTCAGGAAAAAAACAAATGGATGTTGTTAACTTTTATACTATTAATACTAAAAAGTTTCAACATAAGAAGGAAAGGTGATGCCACAAGTTGAGAATTCCCAATCAACTATGAACATCTATAGAATGTACTACTGCAAAGATACAAGTGCACACCATCAAGAAAAATGAAGGTGAAGAAAGCAATTATAATAGCATATTCACATGATTAAATAAGATATGTGTCTATAAGTAACTACTAAATCAAAAAATATATTATATAACTACAAATGTATTATATTATAATAGCATATTCACATGATTAAATAAGATATGTGTCTATAAACATTTTTCAGAAAGCCATGCACTTCAATTTGTGGGGACAAGTGAGAAGGCTTTGGTATAAACATTTTTGGACCAACCTGTTTTAAATTGAGGCAATCAATGTAAGTTTTTGGAATCACAGTACAAGAAAAAAAAAATGTGTAAGAACAAAATACCTGCATCCATGTCTCTTCCATAAAGCACTCAAGAGATGAATCAGGGGACAGAAACGGCACTGCTGATCTGGATATTTGATTAACAGATTTTTAACAATATTAATGATTTAGAATTTTATTTAACAAATTTGTATAAAATATAAGGATTGAGTTACAAAGAATAAAATTATAGAGTTGAGTTACAAACTCAATGAATTTATAGGGACCAAAGTATAATTTTAACCTTCAAAATAATTTTGTATTCTATTCTTTGTCAAAATCATTCACTCCCTCAATTTATTTGATTTAATTTATAAACTATAAAACCAACAAAGATTTTTGTTCAATTTAGAAGAATATATGAATTCTTAGAAATATGATCGATAGGATCTATTACGTATACCTTTTTTGGTGTACCATTGATTTGATTTGTCGAAGTTGTATATGCATCTATCTTTTCTCTATCAGCTTCATCGGCATCTTCTTTTTTATCACATCCCTCCATCTCCTGGATCTCTAACTCGTTAAAACAAATCGAGAAAGAAAAAGAAAAAGAAACCCTAAGTTTTGCGTAAGGGGTATGTAAGTGTGCGGCTATGAGGACTGCTTTGGTATTCTAATGGCTCAATGCTTTATATAGCCCGAGAGTACTACTAGGGTTAGCCGTCCAACTTTATTCTAGAAGCTTCTAATCATTGTCGTTGTTTTAGCTTCTTGAAAAATTGCCAGTGAATAAATTTTAAAATATTCGTTTAATATATGATTATCATATATTCTTAGGGTTAATATTATTAATAGTTTATCTAACCAATATTTTCAAAGCATTAACTAAAAAAATATTGACAAAAGTATCTTTTAAGTCCTTAAATTTTACATCAATTTTCAATTTCGTCTCGAATGTTTGTTTATTGTCAATTTTGTCCCAAAATTTCACATTTTAGTTAATTTTATTATCTTTTGACTAACTTCCTTCAATCAATTAATGACAAGCTTTATGGCATTTTTCAATATGAGTTAGGATTTAAGTTTTTTTCCTATCAATTTTACATTACATATCATTAGTGTCATAGAATTTGTCGTTAATATTTGGCTAAAGGAAGAACAAATGATATAATTGATCAAAATATCAATCTTTGGATGCAAAATTGACAATAAACAATCATTGGGGACGAAATTAAAATTAGATGTAAAGTTTGAAAAAGACCATATACAACCCTTAGAAAACCATCATTGAAACTAGGCCAAAGTCCTATTTTGGTCCCCCAGTTATGCTCCTTGTTCCAAATAGGTCCCCCAGTTATTTTTTGTTCCATATTGGTCCCCCAGTTATGCAAAACTTGAAAAAGTTGGTCCTTCTAACGTTTTCCATCCATTTACCCGTTAAAAAAATAGGAAAAATAAACTTTCATCCCCAAAAGTTTTATTTTCTTATATTAAGGTCCTTTTCTTTTTATAATAGGATCAAAACATAAGATAATGAAGTAAATTAAGATTTTAAGTGAATTTACCCAAAAACACAAAATAAATCTCTCTCTCTCTCTGATTCTCTCTCTCTCTCTCTCTGCTTTGGTCAAATCTTTTTTTTCTTTGTACTCTGAATTCTGAGACGGCTTCTTCCTGTTCTCTCTCTTCCTCTTTCCTCCAACTTCAATTCCCTGTTTCCACCAAATCCTCGAATCGCTCTTCTCCTCCCTCCTTCCTCCGTCGTCGTCCGATCAAAGCCTCCGTCTCCGAGAGGCCCTCCGTCCCCGCTCCGAGAATGGAACTCGGGGATGACGTGGTCGCGACGAGAGCCGAGGAGGAGGAACATTAAACGTGAGCAGAGCGTGTTTGGGTTCGGAGGGGTCGAGGTAAGAGAGGACTCTGTGTGCCCCAAAACTTCCTCACTCTCTTTCTACACCGTCGCCGCTGTCGGTGTCGGCTAACGATTCCCCGAAGCTTCCCCTTCGGAAGATCCCCGGAGACTATGGCATCCTCATCATTGGTCCCTACAAGGACCGTCTTGACTATTTCTACAACCAAGGCCGCGACGAATTCTTCAAATCTCGTATCCAGAAATACCAGTCAACGGTGTTCCGCGCCAACATGCCTCCTGGTCCCTTGATCGCCTCCAACCCCAACGTCGTTGTTTTGCTCAACGGCAAGAGCTTCCCTGTTCTCTTCGATGTCTCCAAGGTCGAAAAGAAAGATGTCTTCACCGGCGGTTACAGGGAAGAGAGAGGAAACAGGGAATTGAAGTTGGAGGAAAGAGGAAGAGAGAGAACCGGAAGAAGCCATCTCAGAATTCAGAGTACAAAGAAAAAAAGATTTGACCAAAGTAGAGAGAGAGAGAGAGAGAGAGAGAGAGAGAGAGAGAGAGAGAGAGAATCAGAGAGAGAGAGATTTATTTTGTGTTTTTGGGTAAATTCACTTAAAATCTTAATTTACTTCATTATCTTATGTTTTGATCCTATTATAAAAGAAAAGGACCTTAATATAAAAAAATAAAACTTTTGGGGGATGAAAGTTTATTTTTCCTCTTTTTTTAACGGAAAAATGGATGGAAAACGTTAGAAGGACCAACTTTTTCAAGTTTTGCATAACTGGGGGACCAATATGGAACAAAAAATAACTGGAGGACCTATTTGGAACAAGAAGCATAACTAGGGGACCAAAATAGGACTTTGGCCTTGAAACTAAAAAGTCTAGGCAAAAGCATCTTTGGTACCTATAAATTATAGGGTAAGTTTATTGGATATTATTATAGAATAAATTAATTATGATTAAAATTAAAAATATGTTATCTGTACACATTAATGTTGTTTTAATTACATGAGGCACATCATGCTTTGCAACGGCTAATATAATGCTAATGAAGGTATATAATATAATTAATGGTGTATAATGGAGATATCCGTTGGAATGAGTTTAAGGTAATTAAAAGGCAAATTAATTTGTATATATATATGGGTGTGTGCGGCAGAAGCGAAATAGGCAATAGAGTTATGGTCGAGGTGTAAAAAATAAGCTAAGACACATACATATATATTTTATATATTTGGATAGAGAAAAAGTGCGGGAATGAGAGTCCTATCTATCATCTTAGTGCAAAGATGATAGATCAATCAGGCGAGTATTGGGCTGTTGTATCTTGGAGGTAACGCGTCTGTGTACTCACCGCACCGGGTGATATGACTAAATCAACTCGTGGGAGGCGTGAATTACCTTAAAGAAAACGAGATATCCGTGCCTCAGCCCAGGACCACACATTTTTGTTTACTAACAATTTTTCTGTGTTTAGTTGTTTTTCTTATTTTCAGGTAGCAACTCCCTCAAAGTCTCAGTTGCATCTTTAAATTTTTTATTATCAATTATAGTTTTAAGATTTCACATTTATCTCAATTGTACTCTAAGGTTGAAAGTCATCTAAATGGCTAATATATATATATTTATATATATAATGCTGACATAAACAATTTTAGGATACAATTAAAAAAAAGTTAAAGTTTTGCAGGTATAACAGGCACGAACATGAAATTTTGAGGGTACAACTGACATTAAAATAAAGAAGAAAAAAAGTAACTCGCCATGTAACCATTTTCGATTAAAGATTTAGACAAAGTTAAACTTTGGGGTTACAATTGAAACAAATGTGAAATTTTAAAGGTATAATTGACATAATAAAAAGTTTAGGGGGTGCTTCTGAGACTCACACCATAGTTTTTGCACAGTAAATATGTGGTAGATAAGGCTCAAATTTGAAAAAATGGGTCTCGAAACAACATGTTCGGAAGTCATTTGGGTCATGGGGAAGGTGTTAGGCACCCCACAACACCCGCCCAAAATACAGTTAGCTTAATATAACTATACAAAAATTAAATGGTCTTAAACTTTTAAGATTAATCATCCAAAAAAGATAAAATATAATAAAAATAAAATCACACACAAAAAATAATAATAAAGAAATGACAGATAAAATAATAAAAGAGAAATAAAAAAAATATTTACAAAGAATGAAGTTGACTTAATTAGGCACTATATACCCGATTAGGGGATGAAAGCTCACACAGTTCAGGAAACCAACAAAATGAGAAGGGGAGAGAAAACTTAACTAGACATCCTCTAATTCTAAGCATTAACTAAAAATATTGACAAAAGTATCATTTTCGTGCTCAAACTTCACACCAATTTTTAATTTTGTCTCCAATGTTTTTATACTGTCAATTTTGTCCCAAAGTTTTACATTTTGGTCAATTTTATCCTTTGATTAACTTCTTTCAATAAATTAACAACATGCTTCATGGACCATGGTTTATTTCAATCCGAGTTAGGATTTGAGATTTTTTTTTATCAATTTTACATTTTATGTCATTAGCCACGTAGAATTTGTCGTTACTATATTTGACGAAAGTAATAGTAAAAATCAATCAAAATATAAAACTCTGCAGACAAAATTGACAATAAACAATCATTAAGGACGACATTGAAAATAGATGTAAAGTTTGAAAAGAAAAAGGTGCTTTTGCCAATAAAAAATATTTAATAATTCTGAAAGTAGACTAAAATACAATTTTCCAAAACAAAAATCATATAGTTTAATAAATTCAAAAATTATCTATTTGTATTTCTCCCAGACTTCATTAACCTCATCTCTACCGCCAAATGCAGAGAACAAGGATCCATTCACTTGAATAATGTAGTTACAAGTAGGGGTGTCTACGGGGTGGATTGGGTTGAGTTTAGGGCGGGTTGGTTTGGGCTAGACATTTTGAAGAGCGAGTTGGTTTGGATTTTGGAAAAAATTATTTCAGGCCAAACCAAACCAAACCAAACAACAGTGGGTTGGGTTGGATGGGCTAGCTCATTCTAATTTACAAATATATTTGGCTCTACAATTTTTTTTTCATTTTTCAATTCTTTTATATTGATTTTTGATGAAAAAATTTCTTATTATCATGATTCATGAATCAATAATATAATTGAAAGTAGAGCCGTCAAAATGAGTCAAACCCAGTGGGTTGATTTGTTTAACTCGCCAAATTGGCCACCCGGAACGACAAAATCCGGCTCGCCAAAAATTATAACTCATGTGGGTTGGCCCACTTAACTCGCAACTCGTGATGAGCTAACTCGAGTGAGTGGGCAAGTTGGTTAGCCAACCCACCTTATTTAAATATATATATATATATATATA
>QANZ01013992.1:112324-123354 GCA_003254925.1 Chamaecrista fasciculata
AGACGACTTTTCAATCTGCTCACTAACTTGCGAGAACTGGTTTGCAACTGCAGTGCCAACTAATTCCACAACCTCAGGAACAGTACAAAGCACAGCCTTTAGCTCCTGATTAGAAACACAGCATATTAAACTCCAGTACAAAGCATAAGAAATTTCTGGGAATCTACCATAAACAAGCTCTAGCCCATAAAATAGAAGCAATGATCTGCCTAAGAAATATAGCCGAGTTCAAAACTCTTTGGCATGTAAAATTAAACTCCAGTTTTACTACTCGGTGAGTGAATAGGAACCATAATGGACCAAATGAAAATAAGATCCATCAAAAACTTTCAGCTAGAAATGTCCTTTTATAGAAGCTAGAAATGAGCAATCTAACAGCTTTTCATGAAGACAGAACAAGCAAAGGCACTACTAAACTTACACTAACTCTTGCTTATTATATTAACATAGTGATGAAAAGCTTAGGGAAATAAAAACGCGCAAAAGAGAAAGTAAAACACAATTAAAGTTCTAATCAACAATACGATCCAAGGAATAAAATCCAATGACCAAAGTTCTAACCCCTCACAAAACCATCAATGTAACCATTAGCAACTAGCTCTTCTAAGAACGCTGACTATTTAAAAGTTACCCTACCCTTACTTATCTTTATCAATAAAGAACCTTTCTGGAACATCACTCTTGGCAATTTTTCAAAGTTTAATATTTTGCTTTATCATGACCAAATGTCAAGATATACCTTCTAACCCAAAATCAATAATAAACAATTGATTAATAATATTAGTCAAACTAATTAGGGCCACTACCTGCTAGAAACTTGAGAGATTGACCAAAAATTAGAATTATAAAGATTCCTTAAACTGTATCGGTTCTAAGAAAAATATGAAAACGAAACCAAGCTTCAGATCATTAAGCTAGAGTGATAAAAACTATTAAGAATCATCACTATATATCATTAAAGAACACTAATCAGCAAACATTTGAAGGCCCAAACAGATTGGAACAATAGAGGAAAGTGGGAAGATTGGACACCAACCCGGGGGCTCTTTCACGGCGGAGAACAGCGGCGAACTTCCAAAGTTGATCGGCGACAACGTCTGTAGCGTTCAACGATGGCGGCGTGACTTCTGCGGCGAGAGACGAACCAACGGCCAGAGACAAACCAGCAGCGACGAACACGAACACGGGCAAGGGCAGCGAACACGAACACGAACACGAACCAGCAGCGACGAACACGAACAAGAGTAAGGCCAGAGACGAACCAGAGCAGCGATTGAAGGTGGAAGAGAGGAACGAAGGTCTGAAATTTCTGGGAGATGCGGGTTCAATTTCTGTTTTAGGGTTCAATTTCCTTTTTCTTTTCATTGGTAAATATCAGGGCATTTTTTTAAAAAAAAAATTAGGGTATTTGATTTGTGACTATTTAGACACAAATTATTCTATGTCTAAACCGTGTCAAATAAAACAGAATTTAGCCACGGACATAAAACGTGTCTAATCTCTCTCTAAAAGTGCGCGAAAAATCTAAAATTTTTGCCGCAAAAATAAAATAAAATTGGCTTCAAATTAGACACAGAATTAGACACGGAATATGAATTTTTTTTTTCTAAAGGGTTAGACACAGACAGATCCGTGTCTAATTTCCTCTCTAAATTTCCAGTTTTTTTTACTCACCCATTAGACACGGATTAGACGCAAAATAGACACGGATTAGACACGGCCAAATTTCCGTGTCTAATTTCCGTGTCTAAAATCCTGTTTTCTTGTAGTGGTGTAACAACTGTGAAAGTTTAGTGATCACAGTGGAAGCAAAAATACTTTTAGGACCAAAAAAGTAGAATTCATCCTATAGTATAAAAACAAATAAGATTTAGAAAAAAAAAAAACAAATTGATGTGGTTAACTTATATACTATTAATACTGAAAAGTTTCAATATAAGAAAGGAAAGGTGATGCCACAAGTCGAGAATTCCCAATCAACTATGAACAATTCACACTATGAACATCCGCAAAATGTATTGATGCAGTGTACAACATTAAGAAAAAATACAGGTGAAAAAGCAATTAACAGCATATTCAGTGTGAGATCCTGGAGTTTTAGAATTAAGTTTTGAGAGTTTAGAAATAAAATCAGATAGTTTTAGATTTTGAGATGGGTTTTTTTAGGGTAATTTTAGGCTAATATTAAGAGTTCAAGCTTAGAAATTTTAGAAAAAAAAAACTCGATAGTTTAATTTAGGACTATAGCTGTTATATTTGAAATCTATACATTTTTCTGAGCTTGTGGTAAAAATTTGGGAGCAAATGGAATTTAAAATCTCATGATTTTTTCTTTAGACTCGATAAATGACACATTTGAGAAAGAACTGATCGAAGATGTTAGAATCGAATATTTCAAAACGAATTTCATATTTGAAATCTACTCTCGGTGATGAAGCTAACAATATAAAGTTTGTCAAGAAATTCTTTTTCTAGAAAATTGAGATTTTAGGGACTATTTTGAAAACATTTTGATATTCTGGGTATTTCCACAAATACCAACATTTGAGATACTGAATCGTAATATCAGATTGCCCCCTAAAGTTTTTAAAAATTCCAGATTTACCCCAGACCACCGCGCCACCACCTTCGGCCACCTCTGGCGCCGTCGGCGACCACCGTCCAGCCACCACTGTCGTTCCTCCTCTTCCCATCTTCTCTAGGTGATGTTTTGCCTTCTTTTCATCTCTTTTGGTCCTTCTCTCTTGGTGGTATGAATTTTTGCTGATATAACTCAAATTCCTTGATGTTAGCTTAATCATTGAGCTTCACACTTCATTCTCCGAACCTCCATAACCATTTTGTTAAATTTATCACCTAATTTGCGTTTCACAACCACCCTAACAATTCGCAGGTACCTCTCCAAACCCATTCATTCTTCATCCTTCACTTTGCTATCCCAAAAGATTCACCAAATCCCCAATTTTTCATCACTATTTGATTCACATTCGCGTCTCCGTCGAACACATTCGCGATTACACACCAAAATCATCTCATCAAACACTCTAACTTCATCGAACCCATTCTTGATTCAAAATCGAACACGTTCATCTCCAGTCGCGATTTACACACGAAATCCCCAATTCGCTCATCATCTTCGCGAGATACCAAATGCACACACGAATCGACGAGTCGAAAGCCCAAGTTCATAGTTTAGAAATAAAACCGCAGCACTCGTTCGTCTTCTTCACGGGTTCGAAGGTTTTAGGTTCACAGCATCAAAAATCGAGTTTTTGGAGGAAGAAGAATCGGGTTCGTCGGAATCGCGACATGAATTTATCAGATGAATCGCGAGAATGAGAGGATTTTGAAACTGGAACGGCGAAGTGGAATGGGGTTCGATCCATGAATGGGTTTCGATTTTGAAGGTGTAATGAGGTTCGATTTCATGAATGGAGGTGGAATGAGAGGATTTCATGATTTTGACTGTGATGAATCGCGAACAGGGGATAATCGCAAAGAGAGATGAATGAGGGTTAGTGAATGAATGAACATGGAAAATCGCAAATTGGTGATGAAAAGTTGAGAATTTTGTCTTTTTGGTCCTCCACCGTTAAAATTTGACGGAAATTTTAAATTGGGTACCAAAGTGGGTAACAGCTTAAAGAACAGGGTACCAAAGTGGTACTTTTGAAAGGACAGGGTACTAAAGTGGTACAAGTCAATAGGACAGGGTATCAAAGTGGAATTTACCCTATATTTTATCAACACTCACTACTGCAGCGTGGAACTGAGTGTGCACCACATTTTTTAACACCATCGAACACCATGGGCTACGACAACACCAAGGCACACCCATTGTGTTTTCTCGATCCCTCTACCATCCCTCTACTCCATTATTTGTTCTAATTCATAATTTCACTTGTTCACTAACTAATTAATTAAATTATCGTTATGTTTATTTGTTTGCATAACCTCTGTTTGCGTCCCTAATCAGAACTAGAAACACACACACACACACTTTCAAAAACAAAGTTCATTTCAAACAAGCAGCATAGTTTATTTGTCATGCATTCACAGGCAAACAGACATAAAGCTCTCTAATTGACAACTAAACTCTAGTGATTACCCTAAAGTTGATGGTCCCTAAGAAATGCAAAGCCCGCTCTGATAGAAGGAAGGAAGAGTGGAAGCAGTGAGAGAAATGTATAGGGTTTTGAAAAGGAAAAGTAAAGAACAAACAAAAAAACTCTGTAAACTAACCTACTTCGTTCAGCGACTTCCTTCACCAATCACCTACTTCCTTCGACGGCCTCCTTGGGTGGCATTGATCGTACCATATTCTATCATTGTTTTCAATGATGTTTTGGGGCATTTTATACTCATTTGGGATTCAATTGCATGCCTTTATATATGATCTTTTATGATGGAATATGGTACTTTGAGGTTTAGTGCTTAATTGGACTATTTTGTGATTAATTGTGTGATTTCTCTCGGGTTTGATGTTTATAATTATTTGATTCTTTTTATCTTGAGAGCTCACATAGTTTTTGGAGTCTTTGAGAGGTTTGAAAGAAGTCCGAAGCATTGGAAGTCTCAAGGAAGAGCCAAGGATACAAGAAAATGAGCCAGGGACTGAATCAGAATTTTTTGGTGCAGAATCGAGACTTCGCCACTTACTCGCCACTTTACACATAAGTGGCGAGCAAGTGGCAGCTCTGCGCAGGATTTTTTAATTATCAGGCCCAAGCCCGTTTCTCGATGGATTTGACTTGTTCCACTTGGGGATGATCCGAAAATGATATATTATTCAACCCTAGGTCAGATTTAAGTGGTTAGCAACCCTAGAGAGCCGTATTTCATCTTGCCCATAAACACCTTCCACCATTCTTCATCTTCTTTGGAGCTTTTTTGGTGCTATGGCGGTTCAGTTAGGATTTTCATACGTTGTTGTGATTATCTGCACCATGAGTAGCTAAACTCCTCAACCTGGAGGAGCATTGGATTAAAGCATGAGCTAGGAGCTTCATCTAGGGAGTTTTCTCACATTTGGATTAGGATTTTTTCTTGTTTCTGTTTCTTGGTTTAGAATTGGAACCTGATTGTTATTCTTATTCTGTTCTTTAGATTGAGAGTTGAACTTGATTTTTTCATATATATCTTGATTGTAACCCTTTGAGTGAATGCTAGTTTGGTTATAATTATTGATGTATTAGCTCTGACAATAGTCTTTGTTATAGAGATTGTGACTCTTAATCAATTATTCATCAATTCAATGAGGTTTTCATGTCTTGTTATGAATTTGTCTTGTTTGAGATGCTTTCATAATAAGTTTGTCAATCTAAGTTGCTTGATTAGTGACTAACTTAGGATGATCAATGTGAGATAATTCTGATATAATTTTATATAGTGATGATTGCTTGATCCATATGCTCCGTCGGGTGCCTTTCTCTCTGTGGTTGTTTAACTCTTTTATTATTATTAATTTCATTTTAGTCCTCTTAGTCAAGAAAATAACAAAAAAATTTATTGTTTAATTCGATTTGTGTCTTAGGTGTTAGAAACTATTTCAAAAAACTCTTCGTTACCTTTACCCAATAAGTAGAAATTAAACACTATTCGCTTTTAAACTACTAGAAGTTCCTCGAGAGATCAACCCGGATTGTACCACTATAGTGCATTTAATTCTCTGGTATTTTGGCCACCTAACGACGGGTGCGATCAGGCACCCATCGACGACTCCCTTCGGCTGGTTTCTTTGATGGATTTCAGACCATGTACAGAATAAAGAGAAGATGAAGGAAGCTATTCACACAATCACCAAGCACCGAGCTAGTTTACCATCGCCAATGATCGAGAGATCTTTGACATTGTCGATAATTTCGATATCTTTAAGCTTCGACTTTTAGCACATCTGCTTCCATTGTTTCTTAGCTTGGGAATTTTTGGGTAAAGTGAAAATAAAAGGAGAGAGATGTAGGGAAAATTGGACTCGGGTCCTCTATCATTGGAGATCATTGTATGGCCTCACTAAGGCTTTACTAAAATGCTGCATTTGATTACTACTATTTATATGAATAGATCGTTGTACACTTATATATTAGTCAATATTTACTTCGAATTCCATGTGATTGCAGGGCCCGGAATATTAGAAAGAAACATGCCTCATAAAACCCAACCTATGGCAACACTCTTGGTGTTTACTGGACTAAATGTCGTTTTTGGTTTCAACTATTACTCCAGAAATTGAATTTGAAGAAATAATTGGGGGGTAGAGAGAGAGAGGAAGAGGAGAGAGAGAGAGAGAGAGAGAGAGAGAGAGAGAGAGAGAGAGAGGGGGTTGTGTTTTTGTGAAAATTCAGTTAAAATTTTAATTTTTTTTTTCTTACTTTTTGATCCTATTATAAAAAGAAAAGGACCTTAATATAAGAAAATAAAACTTTTGCAAATGAAAGTTTACTTTTCCCTTTTTTTTTTAACGGAGACATGGATGAAAAACGTTTGAGGGACCAACTATGCCAAATTTTGGAAAACTGAGGGACCAAAATAGTACTTTGGCCTTTTAGTATTTATCAAACTAAATGTATTTTTTTTAAGAAAACTACATTTTGTACTTTTAAAATAATTAAATATTTTTTAAGAAAAAATTAATGATTTAGTCTCTAAAAGATTATATTTTTTTCAATTTACTCCTTGAAATATCAAATTATAAGATTTAGTCCCACAGACGCAGCTCAAATCAATTTGATCATTTTGTTAATACATTAGTTTAGATTCAATGATTGACATAATTTTCTAATACTAATTTTAAGTATAATGTCAATAAAAATTTAGAATCACATTAGATTTATCGTTAAATATCAGTTAGTATCTTTGACAATAGACTAAATTGATTGTAATTGCATCTTTTGCAGACTAAATTTTATAATTTTATCTTTTGGGACTAAATTGAGAAATCAGTCATCTTTTAGGGACTAAATCATTAATTTAATAATTTTATTAGTTGTCTACATTCAATGTTTTCAAACTAACCCTAGATTTTTTGTGGACTATATAAAGCATTGAACCATTAGAATGCAAACCATCTCTTACACAATAGCCGCTAGCTTACAGAGCATACGCCTGTTACACAAAACTTAGGGTTTTTGGTTTTTTTCTTTCTCACTTTGTTTTAACAAGTTAGAGATGCAAGCGATGGAAGGATGTGATCAAAACGAAGATGACGCTGAAGCAAATAGAGAAAACATGAATATAACTTCTACAAATCAGATCAATGGTACACCAAACAAAGGTAAACGTGTTTGATTGTCGGTCACATTTCCAATTTGTATGTTCTTTTAAATTGAGCATAAATCTTAATTTGTTGAAGGTTAAAATAATATTTTTTTATAGTTTCGCCAAGTTTGTAATTCAGTCATTATAAATTTCAGAATGCAATAGTGGAGTTTGGGCTCATAAAATTGTAGAACATTCAATCTTATAATGCGTCCAAGCAATGCTTGGTGTCTCATTGAAACGTTTTACCTCACATGGAATACCTTGAGCCATTCCAAACTGCATAGAAACTCTATTTGGTAGATACTGCTGTATAGTGTCAAGCCCGACCAGCTCAGAAACACTCAAGCACTTAGCAAATGACAGGAAATCTTCATCAACACCTGGACCATGAGGTAAAAGAAGTTCATTTTCTGTGTAAAACTTGGGAATTTCCCAGTTTCTAATGGCAATATATATTACAATATTAAATCCACCCTGACATTGTCAATCTTTTTGCAGCTTTGCAAATTGCCCCATCTAGCGAATCTTGGATCTCCATTTTTAAGCAAATTGGGTTGTGGTCTTAATCCTGGAAATCTCTCCCATACCCATGTATGAACAAGATGAAAAGGTGACTTTATAGCGAGATTCAGAACAAAAACTTCATTTAGGGAGGATACAGGTTGAAATCTAGAAGAACTATGGTGGACCTATCATTTGTCTGCAGTTCAAGCTAGAAGGACATTTTCATGAAAGAATGTGCTGATGCTAAGAATTATAAAATAAAAGAGTAAACATACAATTTGGTCCCTGAAAGTTGTTGGAGTTGACAATTCCGTCCTTGAAAATATAGTTTACATACTTTTATCCTTGAACGTTGTGGAGGCAATGCAACTAAGTCCCATAAACCTACTTTTTAGGGACTAACTTGTAGGGGCAAAAGGATAATATATATTGATTGTAGAACTTTCAAAGATTAATAAAGAGAGTAAATTAAATTTTCAGCAATTGAGTTGTAAACTCATGTATTTTTCATGAATCAATTTATATGTTTATTCATAATTAAACTATAAATAGACTTTCACTTAAAATATTAACCTTACCTGCCATTCATATTTAATCATATTCATTGTGAAGACTTGTGCAGTGTTAGTTGTAATCTGAAATTGTTTCTGGTTGTAACTTATTCTCGTAGGCTTAGTTGTATAAGATTATTGCACTTTCTGTTCTGTATAGTTTCAGGTTAGTTATAGACTTATAGTTAGTTTTTATGGTTTTACTCTTTTGCCCTCACTTGGGTTGTATATAAATCATTTTTCTTCTGATTAATAAAATTAATCGATTTTTACCATATTTTTCTTTGTGCTTACTTTCTTCCTCACACTTTATTCGTGCGATTTCTCATGGTACCAGAGCCTAACAATTGATCTGTTGGGTTCCTATTTCGTTTCTTCTTCATGGAGACTACTCCTTCTTATGTAAATTTTTTGTAAATTTTTCGTGAGCTTCATCTTCTTTATTGAGTTGGGAGAAGAGGGAGATAATTTGGAAAGTAAAAAAAAATAGAGAAAAAAGAAACGCAAGAAGTTAAAGAAGAAAACGAAACGTTGTAATTAAGCAGTAAGAATTCGATAAGAAACTTAACTCCGTGAACAAACAGTTTATACATGAGTTGATGAGGTGGATTAAAAAAACACATGTCATTTTTTAAGTGGGGAACCTGATAGCAAATAGGTATGGGCTGTATGTAAGTTTTTCCCTAGTTTTTATACTTGAGAATTGAGATCTAGGGGCCATAAATGGTTGGGCTGGCTTGGGTTATAAATGGGTCAATGATCTATTTATATTTGTTAAATGGGTCATGGGCGGGTCATGAGCCATAAAATTAAGGGTCGACTTAACTTAACCTATGAACTCATCTTAAAATATTTATATTATTTAATTTAACTAATGATTAAATTATTTAATAAAATTAAAGATTAGTTATTGAATTTGTAAATTAATTAATGAGAACAATTTTAAAATTACTCAGATTTAGGACTAAATTGTTTTTTTTCTCAGATTTTGGATTGATCTGAAATTTCTACCATTTTCATATTTTTAGAAATTACATTTTGACCCCAAATGTTTTTGAAATTTTCATTTTAGTCTTCAAATGTCATGATCCAACGACTATTTTGTAAATTTTGAAAATATTTGGGGGCATTTTGTAATTTTTGTAAAAATTTGAGAAGTTCATCTTCCTTTCACTGAACCCACAGTTCTTTAGGACTAAAATGCATTCATTTTCCATATTTAGGACTAATCTGTGATTTTATCCTTTTTCCTATATTTTCCAAAATTACAATTTGACCCACATTTTTTAATAATTTTCATTCTAGTCCTCATATATTATGGTCTAGGGACTTTTTTATAAATTTTGAAATTATTTGGGGGCATTTTTTAATTTTTGTAAAAATTTGTGAAATTCATATTCACACCATCCATGAAACTACGTAGTTTTGACACATATTTGGGTTAGGTTGGGTAAATTGTGGGTTTAACCCAACCCAACTAAATTTTATTGGACCCAACCCATCTTGACCCATTATTTAAATAGGTTGGGTAATAGTTGGTTAATTATGTAGTTGGGTTGGTTGGGTTGATGAGTTTTTGGTTGAGATTGCGAGCCTACTACAGATTATGTGTTGCATTTTCTCATGGGCCTAAATGAGGTTGTAACTAGTAATGTCCTCATGATGGATTTTACATGCTTTTATGTAGCTTGTTTATGACAAAGACACATTCTCAAGTGATGATTTCATGGGAGAGGCTGAAATAGACATCGAACCTCTACTCGCGGCTGCGAAAGCTGACGAGAAATCTGTTCTCAATGAGGCCACAAATGAAATCTGTTCTCAATGAGGCCACAAATGTGGGAAAATGGGTGGCAAGCAAGAGGAACACATTGGTTAAAGACGGTGCAATCTTTGTGGAAGATGGGAAGATCAGACAGGAAATATCGGTAAGGCTACAGAACATTTGTGTATATATATATTACGAGAGTAAACTACTAAATTGGTCCCTGGATTATTGGCCCGCTGACAGATTGGTCCTCGAATTTAAGAAATTGACAAATAGGTCCCTAAATTTTTCTAACGAGTCAAATAGGTCCCCGAATTTTTCTAACATTAGTCAAATAGGTCCCCGAATAACATGCACAGAAGGACCTATTTGACAAATGTTAGAAAAATTTGGGGACCTATTTGACTCGTTAGAAAATTTTGGGGACTTATTTGTCAATTTCCTAAATTCGGAGACCAATCTGTCAGCGAGCCAATAATCCAGGGACCAATTTAGTAGTTTACTCTATATTACGATCAGTAATACTTGCCATATCCATTCCTTCCTCTCTTGATTTTTCATTTTCAAATATTAAGATTGGAGAAGATATATATGAAGAGACCAAAATGCAAGCATTCTCACGTTGGATGGCATACAAATAAAATTTAGCGTAATTAATTATTTGGTCTCTAAAATATGTTAGATGTTTCAATTGGATCTAGGGGTGTTCAGCGGTTCGGGCCAACCCGCCAACCCGCAAAAACCAACCCAACCCGCAGGTTTGGGTTGGTTTGGTTTGGGCTGGCGGGTTGGTTTAGTTTAAAAATTTCTAGCCCACAGTGGTTTGGGTTGGGCTGCGGGTTTCAGAATTCTGAGCCCGCTCAACCCAACCCAATCCGTCAGCCCGTCATTTATTTATTTTTCATTTTTTTTATTTTAATATATACATAAATAAATAATAATTATTATAA